>CP119637.1:600000-882500 GCA_030078075.1 Crithidia sp. LVH-60A | reverse complement strand
TGGCTGTACTCACGCTCGATGTTTGCCGCATAACGGGTCTGGTAAAGGGATAGGTCTGGGCTGCCAAGAATGGCCAGATCCAAGTCGAGAAAGACGTGCAAGGGGTCGTCGTGGCTGCTGGCGACGGCGTCTGGCGTTGGTGGGGCAGCGAGCTGCAGCGCCTGCTTGGGCGGGACAGAGAGGTGCACCTTCGTCTTGGCAATGTAGTCGCTGGTGGTTGCACGTACAAACTGAGCGGCGTCGCTGTGTGCCCACAACAACGATGGCGACGGTACGGCGGAGTCGGCAGCGGCACCGCCACCGGTGGCGCTCCTGTCTTGCGATGCCTTGTACAGCTTCTCTGCTCTGTTTAAAAAGTCAAGAGCGAGCTCGGCGCTCTTCTCCTCGTTGTCGCCGCGCTTTGGATCGTAGACGGCGTCGTGAAACAAAATCGACAAGAGCAACACCGTGCCGCTCCACTCACGCTGCACACCACTACGAGAAGCGCAACCGCTTGTAGACTTGTCTGCCTCGTCCACCAGCGCAGGCGCGTAGTCGCCGTGCCACCCGTGCTGTGTCTCGTAGGTGCGCAGGTGGCCCAGCATCTCCTCCAGGTGCCGCACATTGTGGTAGTGCCGCTGAGGCTCGGTGTAGCGGTCGTAGACAAAGCTGCGGAAAAGGCGATCGAGTTCGTCAGCCGGGAGAGATGGAAGGATGCGCAGTGCGCACCGCCGCCACGCCTCGTGCACCAGCGGCGCCGCATTCGCAGAGGCAGGTGTTGCCATTACGCAGGAGAGACAGCAGATATGTGCGCGGGTGTGTGTGTGTATATATGAAAAAAGTAGTCCAATTACGAAGAATAAGAAGAATTGTAGCAGCAAGTGCGATGGCCGCAATGTTTCAGAGCGCTGAAAGGCAGAGAAGATGGAGGTGGAAGAGTGAAAGTGGTGAAGATTGAGAAGAAGAAAATGTGCTACGCATTTGTTGTCGAACAAGTCCTCATCCTCACTCGCGACGTGAGTGAAGCCTAACAACAGTTGCAGAGGACGTGTTGCATGGCTCTTGCGTCTTCTCTGTTCTCTGTCCTTAAATTGACAACATTAAGAACTGAAAAGAAAAATTCTGATTAAAGACACTGGATGTGTTGGCTTTTCGGGTCACTCGCTTACCAACCTAACCTCACCAGCTTCAAAGGCCGTTCTTTGAAAACTTCTTGCCTTTTTTCCTGGAAACATCTTGTTTGAGATTGACGCAGAAAGAGGGAAAAAAAATAACACAAGAAAGGAAGAATGTCTGAGAGGCGACAGAACGTGTACGGCTACACCGTCGCTTGGAAGGAAAACTTTAGTCAAAAGCGGGAAACTGAAGAAATTTTTAGACGACATACACACACATGAAGAAGAGCACTTGTAGTCGCGGGAAAAGGGAAAAAAAGAGGGGAAAGGAAATGACAAGCAAAGGAGAACGCAGCAGTTTTCCCGCTCTCACTTCACGTCTTCACCTCAGTAGTACAGGTTGCTGTAGCAGTTGTAGCTGTTTAGGTAGGCCGGTGCGACAAACTTTTTGCTGTAGTACTCCTGCGGGGAGACGTTGATGAGCTGAAGGAGACGCTCCAGGTGGGTCTTGATGACCTGCCCATCCGCGTCGGGCAGGAGCGTGAAGTCGAGGCCGACGTACACAGGGAACTCCTGCAGCTCCACCTTCTTCCAGTCCACCTGCACCACTTCCTCGTCATCCTCCTCAGCCTCCTTGTTCACGCCACCGCCCAGCATCGCGTTGCCGACGTGGACACCCGAGACGTTGTGAAAGCGGCGCCAGCGGTTCTTGAAGTAGGCCACCTTCTTGGACAGGTCACCCGTCTCGAGAAACTTGATAGCCAGCAGCACGCAGGCCGCCACGATCTCTTTCCGGTTGTGCTTGCCCACCATGCCCTGCACCACCAGCCGCTCAAAGTACCAGTAGGCGTGGGCGACGGTGGTCAAGTCCAGCAGCGAGTTGTCCTCCAGCGCGTAGACGAGCAGCTCGTTCTTGATCTTGCGCAGGTGCGTCAGCTTGATTTCCCGCACCTCCAGCTCCGGGTGCTGCACGTAGAAGTTGTGGTTGAGATCCTTCTTGAGAATCTTCTTGTCCACGAAGGAGATCATCGAGACGCGGTAGGCGGGGAGGGAGATCATCTTGCGGCGCCGCTCACCTCCTGTGATGTTGCCGGTGTCCAAAAAGTACGCGTTGGCGAAGGCGGGGTTGTTGCGGCTCTGCTTGCGCGCGAGAATCTTGCGGTAGCTGCGCATGTCGTCCTCGCCGCTGATAATGCGGCCCTTGTTGCGGCTGTGGTGGTGGTGGCGCCGCCGCGTGCCACCAGTGCTGCGTGAGCTGCTGCGGCTGCTGCGCGTGCTGTGGCTTCGGCTGCTGCCGCCGCGACTGTGCCGGCTGGAGCTGCGGCTGTCGCGCGACCCAGAGCTGGAGCGGCTGCGCGAGCGACTGCTGCTGCCTCGGCGGCTGTGCGATTTGCTTGCGGAGCCAGACTTCGAGGAACAGGAGGAAGAAGAGCTGGTGAAGAAGCCAGCGTCGCTGCTGCTGTCGGTCGAGGAGGAGCTGTCGTCGACGCTCGTCATCTCCGCGACGTGGCGGCGGTCGGCGTAGTTGCCGGCGAGGTAACGATTGTTCACCACAAAGTCCTGATACTCCCCGTCGACGTCGTGGTGCGTCGCCAGCGCTGAGGAGACAGAAGTGGAGGACGAGGACGACGAAGACGACGACGAAGACGAGGAGGACGAGCGCTCCTTGGACGAGGAGCTGCTGCTCGCGTTCGACTCGCCGCGGTACGGCTGAATCACCTGGTCCTCCTTGCCTAGTGCTGCCACACGTGGCTCAAACTTGGTGAGAATGGTGCACAGCGACATGGGCGTGGCGGCTGATTGGGCCCACCACGCCCGCTTCCGCTCCCGCTCGCGGCGGCGACGGCGGCGTGAGCTACGTCCTTGCGACGACGAACTCCCGGTCGAGGAGGAGGAGGACGAGGTGGAGCTGGGTGTGTGGCTGTGGCTGGTGGTGGACAGGTTGTGCGGCGTGACGCTCAGGTCCGTCTCCGCCCCGACGGCACCCACGGCAAGCTTCGGCGAGCCGGCCGATGCATTGTTCACTGCGTACGCGGCGGTGGCGCTCTCACTCTTGCCGTGGTACGAGGCCTTGCCAAAGGAGTTGTGGTGATGGTGCCAGGCAAACTGCTTCGGCGCGGAGCGGAGTGACAGCGAGTGCGCGGAAGACGACGACGAAGACGACGAAGACGACGAGGATGATGTTGAGGAAGAGCTGCTCGACCCGCTGCGTCGCGTCTGCTGCGGCATGTCGCCGTACACCCAACGCAGCCGCACACGCTGTCCCTCTCGCTTGACGACTTGACTGACGTGCAGCGGCGGCTTGCCTGTTGAAGTGCGGAGACGAGGGTGCGATGTTGCTGGTGGCGGTGCTATTGGTGGTGAAACCAAAACAGGCGCGGCTGCGTCTAATCCAATATTACCACCACCACCTACTGCCCCCGCTCCGTCTGCATCGACTCCCTCGCCGCGATAGGCTGCTGTTGCGGCGACGAGGCCAGTCGTAGCGATCGTGCTCCTCTGTGTGGCCGCTATAGGAGAGGCAGCAGCGCTGCTGCGACTGCCCTTCGTGTGCGCCGACCGCGACGAGGACGACGAACGGCTGCTCTTGCTCTTGCTGCTGGGCTGCCGCTTGTAGCGCTTCCCGACCTTCATGGTGAAGGAGAGGGACTTGAGAAAGTTCTCCTGTCGCCGGTTGCGCCGGGAGAGATCGGCGGCGAAGGGCTGACGGCGGTGGTGTTGCACCTGCTGCGGCGTGAGAGGCGACGCTGATTCTTGCAGCAAGCCGTTGGCGAGGCCGGTGGCGAGGGAGGAGGACGCGTGAGAGATGCCAGCAGTAGCGAAGGACGTCGTTGTCGCGTCTCCGCTCCTCTGCCGCGTGTTGAGACCAGTCGCCGTTGTCTTTAACACGGCAGGTGCGTTGCCGTCACCCCTCGGCTCTCGCATAGGCTCGACGGCATCACCCGCGCTGTCGCCGCCTCTACTGGCAAACGTCACCACTCCTTTGGTGGTGTCACGCACGGTCTTCTTCACGCCGGGACCGCCACCCCAGTCACCACCATCGCCCTCCTCCTCGTCGCTGTCCCCGCTGACGGCGCGGGAAGCATCGGCTGACGACGACGGAGAGACACCGTTCGCGGCCGCACCACGCAGCGGATGAGGACGTACCTCGGTGGGGTTGATGCCGCTGAGAAAGGAGGCGGCACGCTGCGCTCCCCGCGCCTTGGCCTGGATGTAGGGCTTCACGGCGGCGATGGTGGTCGCGGGTCGCGAGCGCGTCGAGCTTCCTGTGTTGATGCGCAGCGCAGGAGGTGGTGTGGGGTGCTGCGGTGCGGTGCTGCTGGCATCGTCCCAGCGAGGAGAGGAGGGGAAGCCGCGGTCGCTGCCAGCCATGTCTCGCAGACTCTCACTGGCAGGTGGGACGCATGACGTGTTGTTTACATTGCTGTGCGGTGTGGGGCCTCGTAGCTCGGTGGGGAAACTACGAGCGTCAGGCTGACGAGACAGCGCGGCTGGACTCGACGCCACTTTTCCAGATGGGCAGGAAGGGGGTCTTTGTGTGTGTGCCGAAGGGGGCAAGAAGTGGCAGAGACGTCACGGAGAGCGTGAAGGGTTGAGGGAAAGGAGTGAGCAGCAGCGGGAGCAAAACAGGTGAACAATGTCGAAGTAAAAAAACGGAAAAAGAATCACGTTGGTAGTGTGCACTTCTACTGAGAGGAGAGGAGAAGAAATGTAAAAAAAAAAAAAAAAGCGGGGGGCAACACTCCTGCTCGTGGAAGGTTGAGTGCAAAGCTGGAAGTGACACTGTGAGGAGGTTGCGTGTGTGTGTAATGAACAGAGAGAGAGAAGAGAATGGGAAAAGGGTAGGGGAAGCGATTAAAAAAAAAAAACATCGTTCAACGCCTCGGGAAACTTCGCGTATTGGCCACTCTCAACGACGTTAAAAGTCGCTGCTTTTCTTGACGCCTTACACACGCAGAGGCGCTTCGCTCGCGGTAATGACGCCGCCACTGAACACCATCGCAGCATAGGAACAACGTGCGTCTATTTTTTGTTTTTTTTTATTATTCCGAAACGGCAACCAACGTGACCTGTCACTCTCACCACGGCGAATACAAGAGGGGGGAATATGAAAAAGGAAAAAAGAGAGGCTATGCAGAAGACGCCTATTGGTAGTGGTAGTGGTGATGCACACGCTTCATCAGTGCGATGAGCTCGTCGCCGCGGAATCGGCCCAACGCTCCCGCTCCTGCAAGCACCTCGCTGTAGAGCTCTACCCCGTCACGCGGACCAGCCGAAGCACCAGCAGCAGCAGTATCGGCTCCGCCCTTCACGGCAATGGACACCGGGACCGGCTCGCAGCAGTGGTCCCCGACAGCGAGCGGTGTGGAGTGGTCGGCAATCACCGCCATCGTCGAGCCATCGGGCAACGCTGCCCAGAGCGACTCCATGGCCAGCCCGCAGCGGCGCAGCATCTCCAGCTTTTGCGCGAGGTTCTTGTCGTGCCCTGAGTCGTCGACGCCCTTTACATGGACGACAACAAAGTTGTACCGCGCGTCCACCGTGCGGCTCGCTTGGTCTGGGGAGGCGGCTGAGGTATCAGCGAGTGCCGCAGCAACAGCAGCGTCGTGGCCAGCGGGGCACTCGATGCGAAGGGCGTGCAGCGCCGCGCGCACCTTGACGGAGAGGTCGGAGTGGTAGTCACCGGTGGCGCCGCGCAGAGAGGCCTGCCCGGACGGGTCGCACGCGGCGCACACCTCCCCACGCAGGCCGCAGCAAATGCCCAGGCCCTTGATGATGCAGGTCGGTGCCAGAATGAGCCCGCGAAGGCCGTGACGCACCGCGAACGTCGGCACCCAGCCCTTCTTCGCGGCTCCACGGAAGAGAATTAGGTTGGCGATATTCTTTCGCTCCGCTGCCGCCGCCGTCGTGGCGTTGTTGCGGTTGTGCTGCCGGCGCGCCTTGTTGACCGGGTGTGCCTTCAGCCGCGCCGTCAGGGCAGCCGAGGCGGCCTCGACAAGCCGGCAGGTGTACAGCGCAGCGGCGTACTCGGGGTGGTCCTCCTTCACCGTCGGCTTGCAGTGCAGCAGCACGCGGCCATCCTTCAAGGGGTCGGTGCCGGTGATCTTGTCGGACAGCATCCCAAGCACGGCGGTTGTCCCGTCCTCGCGTGTGACACGCTGGGCACCACTCAGCGCCACGCCACAGCGGTGCTCCGTCGCGTACTGCACCTTGATGCGGTGCGGGTAGTCGAAGGGCACACCCGCCACGTCGCACGGCACCGTCAGCCCGTTCAGGTCGTCGCACAGCAGCGGGCCCTCGCGGGTGAAGTCGCGGTCGCAGCGGCGGTGCGTGACGTACTGATCGGTGGCCGCCGTCGTAGCCACTGCCGATGCTTCGAGGGCCGGGTCCTCGTCGCCGCAGAGCGCCTCGGCCGGGTCTGCGAAGGTGGCAAAGTTACTCTTGAAGGCCACGTCCTCGTCCTCCAGCTCCAGGCCTGCGCCGAGAGCCTCGTAGGCGCCACGGCCGCGGTAATAGGTTGTCGGCGGGTAGCCAAACATGCTGAGATGAGCCGTGTCGCTGCCGCAGCTCTTCCCCGCCATGTACGGGTCCATCAGCCCGGTGACGCCGTGCTCGGTGACGACGTTGATGCCGGGCGACACGTACGCGTTGGATGTCGCACGCAGGTCTGCGGCATCGCAGTAAAGTGGCGCCGCATCTCCGCCAACTAACACCTCATCACGAACAGGAAAGGTGGGCGTAGCTGTCCTCTTCTCCGTGGCAGCAGCAGCAGCAGGAGTAGGGGCAACGGCAGGGACGCCAGCTACCACTTCCAGCGGTGTGCGGCCGCCCAGCTCGTGGTACGTATTATCGCCAATGCCGTCAATAATGAAGAGGACGATCGGCTTCGGAAAGAGAGGGGCACCGTGCGATGGAGTGGGCACGTGTGGATACCGCGTCGCCATGTCGTGGTAGGCAAGCGTCGAGGGCGGCCAAAAGGCCTCTGGCAGTGCGTTAAGCGCACTCTGCATCGCCACGGCAGCGGGGCCGCTGTGACCGCCGCGCGTGTGTGCCGGCAGGCCACCGTTAAAGCGCTCCCCGTACTCGCGCAACATGGCAGCCGCCGCGTACTTGGAGAGTACTCGCGAGCTGCTCCGCGGTGACGGTGCGGCCCAATCGCTGGGAAAGTCCTTTGCACGGAAGTAGAGAGCAGCCGTCACCACCGCTGGCTGCTCTAAACTGTCTGGTGGAGAAGGAATGTGGGCAACAAGCGCTGGGGCTCGCTGGCGGCTGGAGGCGCTCGGAGCCTCGCACAACTCAACCGCTGTGGGGACGGACACATAGGTGCCGTCCGCCACGTCCTCCAAAATGTCCAGCCACGCCTTCATCTTGTCCGACACGGCGAACAGCTCGCCCTCCACCTGTGTACACCCGTCCACCGTGCAGTCGGGGAGGTCCAGCAGACAAGGAGAGCATCCCGGGTACTGGGGTGGCAGGTTCACAAACAGGGGGTAGCGGCGGACAGTGCGGGCACGCGCGACGAAAACGGCCTCGGCGGCATCGGCAAGCCAGTACGGGTAGTTGTTCTCACCGCGCTGCAGCGTCCCGTAGACGAAGACGAGAGTGGGAAGGGAGGACATGAGCGCGCAGGCGTGACACCGGTGCCTTGTTCGTGTGTGAACAAAAGCAAAAAAAAAGGAGAAGCGAGGGTACCAATGCGCAGCAAACAGGGGGGAAAAAAAAAAACAAAGCAGAGGTCGGCGATAGGAAAGGGCAAAGGCAAGTCTTCACGAGAAGAAATCGATAAGCATGTATGAACGGAAGGGCTTTGGCGTTGCGAGGAACACTAAAGCAGAAAGTGGCAGAGAGAGAGTGACGCGACTACATGAAAGGCAAGGCAGAAGAAGGGAGAGGAAAAAGAAAAAGGAATAGTTGAGAGACAAGGCGTGCAGCACGCCACAGAATAAACTACCAGAACAGCGTGGAAAAGGCGAGTCAAAACGAGAGCTTCTCGATGTTCCTCAGCAGGGCTACTTCTGCTCCTCGTTTGGCAGAAGTCCCCACGTGGAAGCGCGTCTGCAATAATGCGCATTCTCGTTTCTCGGAAAATGAATCACTTACGGTGCTGTCATGAGACCGCAACGATGGAGGTACTCCAGAGCGAGCATGTGCGGGGGGCGGAAAGGAGTAGATTGTTCCATACAGGCTCACTCATGCTTTGGAAAGGGGCAATACAAAAAAAATCACATTTTCCTCCTTCACCGTGCATCTTTGCTTGAGTTGAACACCTCCGTTCACCGACAAAAACCTCATCCACCCTCAAAAAGAGTGAATTAGTTCTTGAATATATATATTTTTGTGCGCTTCGGATCGATTCCTTTTTTGTTTATTTCTTTGATGTTGTCATTTTCGCTTTTTTGTCTTTTGGTTGAAGGAGAATGTATTGGTCAACGAAAGAGATGAAAGAGAGAAACAAGAAACACAGAAGCGAAGAAACGAGATTCGTGGATAACAATGAAGACAATGCGGGAGTGTGGCAGCGTAAAAAAAAAAGGAGAGAACAGCCAGAAAGAGGAAAAAAAAAGTGACAAACCTGGATAAAATCTCACCACTAATGGCGCGAGCGACACACACACACGTGGCGGCGCGAGACAACGGGGAGACAGGGGAGCGGGGAGAGAGAAACGGCTACAACGTTGGAGACTACAAGGAGAAAGTAAGGTCCTCGACTGCGCCTCTATGCGCACAGATGCTGGCGGTAATGAGCGCGCACCTTGCTGAGCGCCAGCATTACCCACGCACGCACGCAGGCATACAAAAGAGAAAGCTCGGCAAAGACCTCTGGCGTTTTTTTTTTTTTGCATATGTACATCCACCTCTCCATCGCTGACGAAAGCCTTCTCCGCCCTTCCCTGAGAACAAAAGAAGAAAAAAAGAAAACCAAGCCATTGCCGTCCACACCATTTTCTTCTTCACAATCTCTTTCCCACTTGCTGCTTTATGGCTTTGTGTGATACCCACGAGCTCTATGATATCGCCCTCTAGCCTTTGCGTGCTACGGAGAGTAGATAAAAACAAAAGGGGAGGCCCACGAAGTGGTCAAGAAGAAAAGAAGAAAGAGAACGACGTCGTGGAAAGAACGAATGCGCTGTTTGAGATCCGGCAAAAAATCAATAAGTAACAAAATCAGTTCGCACAGAAGCACAGCGACAATTCTATTTTTTTTTTGTTTTTCGACACGCACATACTAAAATTGAGAGCGCGCGTTGAAACAAAGCGACAAGTGGTGGGAACAGCGAAACAAAGCGATACAGGAATGGAAAGTCGGTAATACAAAACGGGAGAATCACAACAAGACGTTGTGGACCACAGACTCGACAAGGAAAACGGAAACGGCAACAATGTCAAGTACAAGAGACAGTCACCCTCTACCTCGAAGGAGAAAAGATGTCGAGTAAAAGAAGAAAACGGTAAACGCATCAACGCTAACGCTGCAAGGGCTCAATTGAAACGGCAAAAAAAAAAAAAAACCGTGTACTCCTGCCCGTAAGCCAATAGGAGGAAAAAAAAAAAGACAAGTGCGAAAAGCGAGAAGTGGAAAATACATCAACAAGTCTGAGCCACGAGACAAGGAACGTTACAAGGAGACTGCGACGCCAACCATCCTCTTCGTCAGAGTGGTAGCAGTGGCGCAGAACATTAACTGTCAACGGGGGCGGGGAAAGCACGAGAAAGACACGGAAAATGCGCATTATGCCTGCGTCTCTTCCTTGGCTTCCTCCTTGGCCTCCCCAGCCTCAGAACCTTCCGGCTTCGGCGTCGCGTCAGGGGTGTCCCGCGGCGCGGTCGAGAGGTGCTTGTCGTTCAACTGCTGCTGGCGCTCCAGGGCCTCGGCGGTGGCCCGGTCCTGCTCCTCCTTCTCCTTGCGCGCCTTCTCCTCCCGCTCCTGGCGCTCCTTCTCGTACTCGTCCTCGTCGACAATGTCGTAGTTCTTCTCCAGCTGCTCCAGCACGCGCTTCCGCTTCTCCTCCAGCTCCCGCTCCTCGGCCTCCTTCTGCAGGCGGCGCTGCTCCTCCAGCCGCTCCCGCTCCTCAGCGGCCGCCTTGCGCTTCTCCTCCAGCAGCTGCTCCTTCTTCTTGGCGTCCTGCTTGCCTTCCTCGCGCCGCGCCTCGATCCTCTTGCGCAGCTCCTCCTGCTCCTTCTCACGCTGCTGCTTGATCTCCTCCTGCGCAGCCTTGCTGCGACGCTTGATTGCCTCGGCGTCCTTGTTGCCGCGCTGCTTCAGCTCCTCCTTCCGCTTCTGCGCCTCCTCGCGCTGCTTGCGGACCGCCTCGGCACGCTGCTTCTCCTCCTCCTCGCGCTGCTTCTTCACGCTATCCATCTCCTCCTGCTTGGCGCGGCGAGTTTTGGCAAAATCTGCCTCGCTGTCTTCGGCCTTCTTCTCAGCACGCGCCTTGGCCTCCTTCTCCTCGGCAACGCGGCGCTTGCGAGCCTCTTCGGCCTCCTTCTCGTGCTCTTCCTGGAGCTCCTTGAGCTTCTTACGCTCCTCTTCCATCTCGGCCTTGCGGCGCTTGATCTCCTCCTCGCGCTGCTTCAGTGCCTCCTCCTTGGCTTTCTTGGCCTCTTCGCGCTGCTTGCGGACCGCCTCGGCACGCTGCTTCTCCTCCTCCTCGCGCTCTTTGTGCAGGGCATCCATCTCCTCCTGCTTGGCGCGGCGGGTGGCGGTCAGATCTGCGTCCATCTCCTCGGCCTTCTTCTCGGCGCGCGCCTTGGCCTCCTTCTCCTCAGCAACGCGGCGCTTGCGAGCTTCTTCGGCCTCCTTCTCATGCTCTTCCTGAAGGTCCTTCAGCCTCTTACGCTCGGCCTCTAACTCGGCCTTGCGGCGCTTAATTTCTTCCTCGCGCTGCTTCTGAACTTCCTCCTTGGCCTTCTTGGCTTCCTCGCGCTGCTTGCGGACGGCCTCGGCGCGTTGCTTCTCCTCCTCCTCGCGCTGCTTCTTCACGCCATCGAGCTCGTCCTGCATAGCCCGGCGAGTCTTTGTGAAGTCCGCCTCGCTGTCCTCGGTCTTCTTCTCAGCACGCGCCTTGGTCTCGCGCTCCTCGGCGACACGGCGCTGGCGGGCCTCCTCCTCGGCCTTGGCCTGCTGCTGCTGGGCCTCGCGTGCCTTTTTCAGCTCCTCTTCCATCTCGGCCTTGCGGCGCTTGATCTCCTCCTCGCGCTGCTTCTGGGCTTCCTCCTTGGCCTTCTTGGCTTCCTCGCGCTGCTTGCGGACGGCCTCGGCACGCTGCTTCTCCTCCTCCTCGCGCTGCTTCTTTGCGGCGTTGAGGTCGGTCAGCGCCGCCTGGCGGCCCTTTGCAGCTTTGCCCTTGTCGGCAGAGGCAGACTTCTTCTCTACCTTCTTCTCGGCGCGCGCCTTGGCCTCCTTCTCCTCCTCCTGCCGGCGCTTGCGGGCCTCCTCCTCCTCCTTCTTGTGCTCCTCTTGCAGGTCCTTCAGGCGCTTCTTCTCTGCCTCGAGGTCAGCCTTGCGGCGCTTGATCTCTTCTTCGCGCTGCTTCTGCGTCTCCTCGTGCTTCCGCTGCGTTTCCTCACGCTGCTTGCGGACGGCCTCAGCACGCTGCTTCTCCTCTTCCTCGCGCTCCTTGTGCAGGGCATCCATCTCCTCCTGCTTCGCGCGGCGGGTGGCGGTCAGATCTGCGTCCATCTCCTCCGCCTTCTTCTCGGCGCGGATCTTCGACTCACGTTCCTCGGCAACGCGGCGCTTGCGAGCTTCTTCGGCCTCCTTCTCATGCTCCTCCTGGAGCTCCTTCAGGCGCTTCTTTTCGTCCTCCATCTCGGCCTTGCGACGCTTAATTTCTTCCTCGCGCTGCTTCTGGGCTTCCTCCTTGGCCTTCTTGGCCTCCTCGCGCTGCTTGCGGACCGCCTCAGCACGCTGCTTCTCCTCCTCCTCGCGCTGCTTCTCGGCCTCGTGGAAGTGAGCCTCCATCTGCTTCTTCTCGCCCTCGACGTCCTTCTGCGCCTTCGTCAGGTCCGCCTCACGTCGCTTGCGACGCTCGGCATCGGCCTGGCGGATCCGCTCCGCCCGCTCCTTCGCGGCCTGCGCGTCGGCCTCGCGTGCCCGTGCCACCTCCTCGGCGCGCTTCTGCGACTCGGCACGGCGACGGCGGGCCGCCTCATCGTTGGCGGCGCTCTTGCTGTTCTTCCGCAGCAGGCGCTTCTTGGGCTGCCCAGCCGGCACCGAGGAGCCACGGCTGTTCGCCGCGTTCGACTTTTCGCCGTTCTGTGCCTTGGGGGCTGCCGGGTCCTCGTGGTGGGCCGCAGGTGCCGCCGCAGAGGCGCTGCCTTCAGCCGTAGCGCTCATCGCGATGCAGGTCGTGTGCTGTGTTGTGTAAAAGATAGATAAATAGAAGGGAGGGGAAGAAAAAGAGCTCTTCTTCTACGTGGTGGTGTTGAATCTCTTTTTTGTTCGGCTCCTTCGTTGTACTCCTCAGATTAACTCTTGGAGTTGTAGAGGGAAAAGAAGAATACACAGAAAAGAAGAAAAATCGAAAGTGAAAGACAAATACGCTTCAAATGGCGCTATGCCAAATAACCGCACACCGCAGGCTACGGAAAAAAAAAAGGAGGACGGGAGAGAACAAGAACGACCTCTATAAAAAACAAAAAAGAGCCTGAAGGCACCTGAAAGTGAGTGTCCTTTTAGGTGACCCTTCGAAGTTCTCTCTGGTACTTTTTCTTGGTTTTTTTTTCTTTTGTTCACACTTTGACGTTGCGCGCAACGGAAACGAAGCCCAACTTTGCGGAGAGGAGAGCGTAAATCTTGTTCTTTTTTTTTTTCGTGGCGAAAGGGGTGATGCGTTTTCCGGTAGCGCGTTGACGCAGAGGGAAATAAAAAATGGGGGAAAAGCGGTACAGTGTAAACGAAAGATGAACAAAAAAATGCAGAAATAAAAAGAGGAAAAAGAAGTAGTCGCAGTAGTATTACCAGTAGTAGTAGTAGTAGTAGTAGTGAACGAGTTGAGACGCGCAGAGAAATGTGGATATAAACGTAGTTGTGCGCACCTCACTAGACACACCCTGCGTGATGATGAAGAGAGGAAAAGAAAATGGAAAACGTTCTTGAGTTTTTGTGTTTTGAATTGTCTTTTTTTTTTTGTTGTTGTTGTTGTTGACTGTGGTTTCGAAGAGAAATAGTACGCAAACGAAATCGCTGATCCTTTAAGGTTACAGTCAGGTTTTTTTTTTTCGGAAAGTCGAAGTCGTTGTTGGACGGCCGCATAAAATGCGCGGCAGCGGGCACAGCAGCGTGTGGTAGGCGTGGGAACCAACGGCGAAAACGAACAGTGCACGTATAGAGGTGCACGGCACGTGTCGCGTGAACCACACAACAGGAAAGCATAAAAAAAATGAGATCATCGAGGAGGAGAAAAAGACAGAAAAACAGTGAGTTAGAGAGAGCAGAGAGATGTGTAGCCCTCAGATAGGCAACATGAGTCAGCAGAAACCACGCGCTGTCGGTGCAGAGGCGAAAGCGTGAAGGTGCACAAGGTCACAGGTGTGCGCAATCCCATTCGCAACACTTGAAAGCACACGCCCGTTGAAGACGTAATAATAATAAAAAAAGAGCGGTGAGAAGGCGACATGCTGAGAAAGGCGCAAGAGGCCTTTTTTCACAAAGCCGTCGATCTCACCTTCTCGGTCACCGAGCGAGACAGTGCGACTGCAGCTCCACACCGAACACCCACATTGGGCAGCGTCGCGCACGCTGAGCCGAGTTGAATCTGCTGCGCGCAAACTGTGGAAGAAAATGCTTCCATTTCTTTTTCATTTTTAGTTTATCGGAAAGGAAGCCGAGCCTGCTTCAAGGGAAAGGGGAGAGAGAGGGGAAGCCAAGGAAGTGCCTGGCAGCACCGCCAACGCCCTCGCGAAGGAAACACGACGGCCGAGAAAAAGAACACAAAGGAAAGTGACGGAAGTTCAGCGCAGAGGTGGGTGCGCATGGAGGGCGACGTGAGGCAAGGGTGACGAAACACCCTCGGCCTCCCGCCGCAGGCCTCACGCAACGGTCCCACCTCCTCACATCAAAAGAGTCTCGGGAAGTGCTCACACATCCGCAACGAGGCAGCGCCGTAATCGCCAGAGCGGCGATTAACGGAGCTTGTTGAAGCCGATGTGCTCGGCGTTCTCGCGGAAGCACTGACGGCACACGTTCAGCTCGTACTTGCGGATCAGAGCCTTCTGGTTGGAGCAGATGACGCAGCACCGGGAGCCCTTGCCCATGCCGATCTTCTGGCGGGAGCGCCACTGGTCGAGATGGCCCATTCTGAAAGATGTGTGTGTTAAACTGAAAACTCTCCTGCAGTTGGAGCATCAACGGATAGGTGTACATAATAGAACGCGGCATACGGCATTTAGGGAGGGGCAAAGAGTAGGACAGGGAAAGGAAAGTGAAAAGGAGAAGGAATGGTGTGCTCTGCGGCACCTTCAAGATGCGCTTTGCTCCTCACTCACGTCTTGTTGGCTGGGTGGCCATAGTTGGAGAAAAAAGACGAAGCGGGAAGCCCCTTACAGACGCGCCTCCATTTCAGCTTTACCCGCGAAGACTCTTATATTCATGGTACTAGTGTTGTGTTGTCTTTCTCTCCCGTGCCGCGCCGGCTCAATCGGTGGAGAAAAACAACGAGAAGCACTCAAAAAGGCAGTTTTTTTTCCAGAAAAAGAGAATGGGGGTGGCTCTTTAAAGTCTTAAGATCCGTGACAGCAGAGGGAAGTTGCACTTGCACCCCACCGATGACCTTTCTATTTCATCTCGTTTTTTTTTTTCTTCGTAGTTGTTGTGTTGTGTGTGTTGTGTGTGTGCGTGTCATCCTGCAACACGCTTGTTAAGCGATTTAGTAAGTAAGGTGCCACTCATATCTTTCACTCCCAGAAAAGAAGGTAGGAAGGCCATGCGGCAGGAGGACCATCGTCCCTGCCTGAGCTGCGCTGTCAACTACCTCTTGCTTCTCTCTCTCTCTCTCTCTTTTGATGTGGGTCTGTTCCCCGCTTCCCCCGCACGCCATGCTGCAAAAGTCGAATGTGAAAAGTAGGAGGTAAGGAGAAAAGGCTACGCAAAGTTGTCCAGGAGCCCCAGCAGGAGACCGCGCGTCGCCACCGACGTCTTGCTTCCCTCCCCGCGGCCGTCGATAGGATTGTAGTACTCCCACCACCGCGACCCCTCGTGGATCGTCTCCACCAAAGTCACGCGCAGGCTGCTGTAGAAGCCGTGCAGCCGCGCCTCCGACATGCCGCTCTCGCCGCAGTTCGAACTGTTCAGCACGTCGAGGTAGTGCGTCTTCACGCCGTAGAGGAAGAGGAGGTTCATCGAGGGCCACACGTAGCCCATCCACATGTTGTGGTGCTGCAGGCCAGACTCCCGCGCGAGGCGGACCGAGTCGAAGGCGACCGACATGAGCCCGAAGGGGCTCTCCAGTCGGCCCTGCGCCAGCGCAATCGTGTGGGCCGCTCGCGGCAAGTTGCGGCGCACAACACCCAGCATCACAGGAAAGAGGTTGGCGTAACCGAGGTAGGGAGTGAAGGCCCAGCTGTGGCAGCCAACGCGGTCGCTGTAGCGCTGCGACGCCGCATCCCAGTGCACGGCATCGAGGTGCGCCTCCCAGTCCAGCGTCACACTCTCCGCCTCGTGCAGGAAATTCACCTCGATGTCGCTGATGAGGCGGCTCAGCAGCGCCACCCACGAGAAGGCGTCCACGTTGGCCTCGCGGTGGTGCTCGCCGCTGCAGACGGGACGCGGGTAGTCCTCCATGCCACTCGTCGGCACGAAGTGGCCGTTGCGGCCGCGCCAGCGGTAGACGAGGAGCGTCTCCGGCTGCCCCTCTACCGGCGTGCGGGGCCACTGCTCCAAAGGCAGACGCGATCGGCACTGCCGCGCGAGGTCGTCACTGGCGCCGCCGCACTGCGTCGTGTGCCACCACTGCCGCCACCGCCTCAAGGCCGGCAGCAGCAGCCGCAGGAAGTCCTCGTCAGCGGCCGCTTCCTTTTGGTAGTATGCGGGGGTGTTGCGTGTCTTCTGGCGGCTCGCAGAGGCGGCCAGCCGGGTCGACTTGCGTGCCATCTCCTTCAGCAGCTCCTGCAGCCCGAGCAGCAGCGTCGGCGGCGAGGCAAAGGTTGGGTGCTCGTAGCGGAGAGAGAGGGGGGTGAAGGAGCGCGTGTAGCTGTCAAAGACGGCGCGGTTCGGCACGAAGCCTGTGGCGGGGTCCTGCGTGCCGAGCAGCCACGACGCGAGAACGTCCTTCACCATCTCTTTGTTCCAGCGCGTAAGGAAGAGCAGCGGGAAGCCAGAGAGAGCGGCCTGGCCAAACGCCTCGTCTGTGCGGGAGCCAATTGCGGCAAGGGCACTCACAGGTCGCGGTGACCGCTGCAGCTGCTCGGTGCCCAGCAGCCCCTCCGTCGTCCCGCGGGCGTCCCACGCGTCGTCGACCTCCGCCTCGGCCTGCAGGTAGTGGCCGCTGGCAAAGGCAAGCGAGCCGAACATCTCGGCAACGGCATGGGTGGCGATACGCTCGTAGAGGCTCTTGGAGCTGTTGAAGAGGCGCACCCACGGCCGGAAGACCTTCGCGGTGTGCTGGCCAATCGCCTTGTAGCGCCACCGCAGCACGTTCGTCAGCTGGCACGTCGTCAAGGCCTCGTAACGCGCGGCGACGCTGCCGATGCGGCTCGGGCCGCCGTCCTCCTGCGTGTGGTCCGCCGGGCTCAGCGAGAGTTCGAGGCGGAAGCTCGAGTCGTAGGCCTTGCGCAGCACCATCACGTTGTGCGAGACACCAGAGGCAGGCGTCGTGAACGATTCCGGGTCCTTCGCGGTGATGTAAGCGAAGGCGGACTGGGGCAGCTGGCGCAGGTCCAGCTGCTGCCGCTGCAGCTCCTCCAGGCTCCTGCCGCCGCCGATTCCCTTTCCACCCGCCGCGGCCCTCTCGGCTGGCAGCACGCCCACGGCGTCCGCTGCGGTTAGCGCGAAGGCGGCGTCGACGTCCGTCTGCAGCCCGTACACCTCCCACGGCGCCGTGTCGAAAAGCGGGTTGTGGTCGTCGTAGACGCGGAGGGTGAAGTCCGTGTGCTCGGCCTCCCCCTCCGCCTGCATGCGGCTCTTGAGCACCGGGCTCCAGTCTCCGTCGTTGTGCTCCGTCGGCGCCACAACCTCGACGCTCTCCTGCTGGTCGGCGTGGGTCATGTAGACCACCATCACGAGCGGACTGTCGCCTTCCACGCGGCCGTGCACTCGGACGTGCCACGCATCGGCGAAAGGGCTCTTGAGCAGCTCCAGCTCTAGCGACGCCTTGTTGCCGCGGTCATCCACCACCTCCTTCGCGTAGTGCAGGCCGTCGTTGATGACCCACTGCACATGCATCACCTCGGCATCCCGCCCCGTCTTCTGCGCCGACCGCGGAGCGTTCACCTTGTTGTGCAGGTAGGGCATCATGTGGCGCAGCGGGTGCGCCTTGGCCGAGTCGTACCACGCGATGCCGACCGTCACGGGCTTCGAGGTGCGGCTCTTCACCGCGAAGATGCGGCTCGGCTCGTAGGTGCCCCACCGCATTGTACGGTTGTACTCGGCGGACAGGAAGAGCGGAGGCTCGTCAAAGTAGCGCGTGTAGCCGGCCTCCATCGCCTTCACTGTGCGGTCGGACCAGATATACTTCTCCCCAAGGCGGCACCGGAGGTTCTGAAAGACAAAGAAGGGGGTGAGCCGGATCACGAGGAAGAGCGGGACGCCGAGGAAGACGCAGATGAAGAGCACGTAGCTGAGGATGCCTCGTTGGGTGTCCTTGGCTTGGCGCTTCTTTGTGCGTGCGTTGCGCTCGGCGGCCGTCTCGGCCGGCATGCTGACCGCAGCTGCGCCGTCCGTGACGCTGCCTTCCCTGTCTTTGGCCAGCAGCGGGCGGCGGTCACGCATCCCTTTCATCAATTATCTTGTTTTATTTTGCGTGTTTGTTTGTGTGTTGAAGTACCCCGTCTTCAAGCGTGCGACACCGCCAGTGCGTCTGTACGTACGCGTAGTTTACCGCTGTGGGTAGTTTGTGTGTGTGTGTGTGAAATGCTTTTGACGGAGAAAAGAAGGAGGAGAAACAGAAGCATTAAATGTGTGAACAGAAAGGGGACCAGGTGCGGTGTAAGCGGAAAGTGCAGTGCGACGCTCAAAAGCACATGTGCCCCTTCCTCGCTACTCACGGCAGAAGTAAAAAAGTGCTCTGCATCAGTGCAAATGGATCGCCAACTAAGGCACGCAGATGCGTCACTCTCCGCCCTTCGTGACAAGCACCGCCTATGCCTTGTTGCTCCTCCTTGACGAAGCGATAAAGATACGTTTGACGCTTTTTTGCTTGCGAAGGTGTGTGAGGCGTCGTCATCGCGAACAAGAGCCGGGGTTCACGTCGCCCTTTGACAAACACACGGTCACACAAAAGAATCACTGCACCCGATACGAGTCCATCCAGGAGGCCTCTCGCGGGGTGCCAAAGAGGTCAGATGCCCCCGCGATGGGAGAGGCCAATGTCTGCCACAGCGGCGACGGATGCTGCTGTTGGTGCTGCTGCGATGTCATCTCCTCCTTAATGCGTCGCCAGGCAACAGGCGTCGTCTCCGCTCTCTCCGCTGCCGCCGATTGCACCTCTTCAAGCCGCGACGCCGCCGCCGTCACCAGATTACGCACGTCGCGCTCCGGCGGTGGTGGCAGCGGTGTCGGCGAGGGCGGGTCGCCACAGCGGCGGCGCTCCCGCTTCACGTGCAGTGCGTCTTGCGGCGACGGCGAAGCTCTCTGCGGCACGCGCAGGCCGATGTGAACGGGCCGCCGTGGCGACACTGAGTGCACATCTGCCGAACCCAATGCGTCTCTCCCGACCGAAAAGGAGGAAGAGCGTGAGTGGGTTGTGCGCCAGCGCGCCGCTGTCGGAGTTGCGTAGCCGTCCGCAGTGCTGGCGAGGTCTTCCGAGAAGACATCCGCAGCTGCCTCGTCGTATAGCTGTTGGGAGAGACGCGTGCGGTTCGTGCTGTGGTCCGAGCGACTGGAGGCAGCCGACGTCGCGCGCGGCGGGGAGAGGGGAGGATCAGCAAACTCTGCCTTCAGTGGCCGCGCAACTGCCACAACTGCATCGCCACGCTTCGGTGCTGCAGGTGCTCTTTCGTGAGCCAGTGCCGACCACAAGGTTGCCGCACGCGAGCCAATCTGCGACGACACGAGCCCGTCTGGTGCATACGCCGCTCGCCGTGGGGTGGAGAGGAGGTCGGAGGTGGACGAGACAGACGAAAGCGACGTCGCCAACATCGTTGTCAGCGCACCAGCAGCTGATCGACCTGCAGGCACTGAAGCAGTCACAGAGCGCCGCCACGGCGACGTGCTGCCACCGCGAAGCGCACCAACACCTGCTGCTGCTGCGGTGGAAGAACGCGCTGCGAGTGGCGCCGGCGGTGGTGGTGGCGGTGGAGGAGGAGGAGGAGCCGGCGACATAACACGCTGCGACAGACGCGACCGGGGCGAGTCGCCCACAACGGCGGACGCATCACCCAGGAGGGAGCTGTTGCGGCTTTGATAGTACGACCACAGCGCCCTCGCCGCAGCGGACGGGGTTGTCGGCCGGCTCGGTGGCAGCTGCGGCGGCGGCTCTCGTCGAGGCGACAGCAGCACCGGCTTCTCAGCTGAGGCAACGGAGCGTGCGGGACGGGCCGTCTCTCGAAACGGGCTCTGCCGTGGCACCGCATCGACCTTGGACGGCGGCTTTGCAGCTGCATCGTCCCCGTTGCGGCCGTGCGCGGCGTCGCGGTGACGCGCGCGACGAGCAGGCTTGGAGGTCGCACGTGAGCTGTGAGCTGGGTGCGCCTGCTGTTGGCTCGAGTCGGTGACACTTGTGTCCGTTGCGGTGTGCCTCAGCTGCCGTGGCTTCGAGCGCTCGCGTGGTGACGGTGCGGGGGTCGTCATTATTGTGGTATCGTGCGGCCTAACTGTGACACGCTCCGGAGTCACGCGATTGCCCTCGTCCTTCTCTTCCTCCACAAACGATGGCGCCGCTGCTGACAGCCCATTTGTCCCACCGGCAACACTTCGCTGAGCTCGCACAGAGGGCTGCCGCTGCGCCTGTGGTGCTGCTGTCGGCTCAGTAGGAGAAGTCGACAACTGCTGCCGCCTTGCATTCTCCTCGGCCACACGCTCGGTGTACCGCAGCAGCCCGGCACACTCCCTCTCCAGCAACTGAATGCGCTCCTCGTACTGCTGCGTCGAGGCGTAGTGCCGCTGCACCTCCTGCGCGAGCTGTCGCGCCATCTCCTCCTGCTGCACCGAAGCCTTCTGCTTGACGGCGGCCAAGTCGTCGAAGAAGCTGCGGAGAAGGGCATTCATCTCCGGGCTGGCAGCCTCGGAGAGGGGTGGAGGCTTAGGTGCGTGCAGTGCTGCATCCTCCGGGCCATGTCGTGCAGGGGAAGAAGAGGAGGTTGTCGGCAGCGGTGCCCGCAGCTCCGCCGCGGCCGTTGCGATGTCACTGCCAACGTCACGCACCCCTCGCATGCACGCTTTGAGCACGTCGCAGACCCACTCCAACTCCTCTGAGAGCGGCAGCGTGGCGGGTGGGGCCATCCACGTTGTGGTGGTACCGTTCAGCGAAGTGCTTGTGCGATCCCCTGCCGCACGCGGCGTGTTGAGGGAGTTGTCCGCCTTTACACGACGTGCTGGCGAGGGGGTGAGAAAGCCGCCACGCAGACTGGAAGCAGCCGTGAGCAGCGGCGGTCCGTCACCACTGCTGCCACCACCGGTCTGCACGGAGTTCAGAAGAGCTTCCTCGACACTCTCAGCGTGCCGCGCGGCCTCAAAGGCGGCCCGCGTTGCGTTCTGGATCGCGCCGTGCACCTCCTCCAGCACCGATGCCGCGTGCTCGAGCGCCAGACGCGTGCGGGCCTTCTCCAGCTTTGCCGCCGCCGTGTGCTCCAGCAGGGCGTTCGAGGCCGCCATCACAAGGCGGTAGAGCGTGCCTGTGTGGGCCCCATCATCCGCTGCGGCTGCCGACAACACAGATGCTTCCGCCTCCGCGGCCGCGGCCCCTGCGAGGGACTCCAGCATGGCGGTGAGACCACGCTTCAGAAAGCGCCGCTCCTCCAGCTGTGCGCGTAGCAGAAAGGTCACCTGTGCCGACTCCGACACCTGCCCATCCCGCTTGAAGGCGACGAGGCGCTCAGCCAGCAGGCGGCATCGCTCTTCCAGCGCACGCACCTGCTCCCCACTCACTGCGACAGCATCGCGGACGATTTGATCGGTGCTGGAGCGCAACACATCCAGCTGATGCTGCAGCGACACTCCTTGTTGCTGTGCACGGAGCAGGTCCGACCGCAGCGTCTCGTTCTCCGACTGCAGACTGTGAAGAAGGGAGCGGCTTGTGTTGGCCGGGGGTGGCCGTGTGTGCGACCCACCAGTGCTACGCCGCTGTCCCTCCATACACCGCCTCTTCAAAGCGCGGTCAGGAGGAGGAGGCCGACGACGACAACGAAAAGGATAGCGATGTAGCTCTGCGTTTTGACGTGAAAGCAATACGATCTAATATATAATTTTTTATCTATTAGTGATCTACTGTACGGAAAAAAAAAAGCCAACAGTTCTAAGTGAGGACACTGAGCTCTGCTTGTGGAATATGGTCGCCGCGGCGGTGCTTTACGGGAAACAGACGTGCGGACCGCGGAAGCACGAGACGAGCAGAGAGGCAAACGAGTTTGCGCAAAATGTGCTTTCCATTATCAGCCGGAAAAAAATATAATGTAAGTTGGCTTTGGGAAACGCCCTTCCCGAAACTGCTGATGTTTCTCGCCTCCGCGCTCGAAAAAAATTACGGGTGTTTCAGCAAGAGTAGAGAGATGGGAGTGGTGAGAAAACGCCGTAGACGAAGAGAAGGATTACACACGTGATTCAAAGAGAAGCGGTGATATGCGCAAGCACGTGTTCCGGGCGTACTTGATTGGCCTCTGCACCTAGCCACTCATGCTGGCGCACCTGTCTGTGCCCGTCCTGTGCCAGCATCCACGCTCGTCGAGAACCAGTCGTGGTCTGCTTCTCGACGTGTGATAGCGGCCACTCTCGCTAGCAGCACTCGCAGCCAGTTGAGTACACACAAAAAAAAAAAAACACTAGATCCAAAGGACTGCCAAAAATCGGCTCACCACACGCTGCACACTACCTGCGTCATCAGCTACGCCACTTTCCCGTATACTTGTATTCAAGTCAATTACTTAAGCCACCCGTTGTGACGAACGCACCCACCACATGAGCGTGCTTGTGTGTGTTTGAGTGGGTGGGTGTGTGCAAACGCAGAAGAGGAACTTAAACAGAAGCTCCCTCCAATGGGGCCGTTGCCAAAAGGCACAACAGCACACGCTCCACCAACGCACCCCACGCACCTGTGAACAAGACGTAAAAAAAAAAAACGACAATAGACGCACTCGTCATCGCGGGGCTTGACCTCGCTACTGCGACGGCGGCACCGCGCTGCTGCCGCTCTTGTACCGCTCCACCCACAGCTGGCCCAGCTCATCAAACGAGGCCCTCGACTGCCGCTGCGCCGCGGCGTTGTCCTTCACCTCGGCAAACATCACACGCCCCAGCCACGGCTTGTTCTCTGGCAGCAGCTGGTTGTCCACGCCGCGCAGCACAAAGTCCAGCGCCTGCTCCGAGATCTCCTCCCCCTTGGTCGCCACAAACTCCTCGTGAAAGCGCTGCGCCCACCCCTCCTCCTCCAGCCGCTGCAGAGAGTACAGCATGGCGTGGTAGGCCTCCATGCTCATCGCAAAGTTGCTGCGCCGCATCGCGTAAAAGACGGCCAGCGCCTCAGCGTAGCTGTTCGTGCGCGCAAAGAGGTGCTGGATCGTGCGCATCGAGAGCTGCCGCCCTTGGCGCGCACACACCTGCATCAACCGCACCAGGAGGTCGGTGCTGTGGGTTGGGGCGAGTGGCACGCAGAGCAGCAGCAGGCGATCCAGCGCGTCTCCGAGGCCACGGCTCACGTCCTCCTCACGCGGCGTCGACGCATCAAGTGCGTACTTGTCGAGCAGCACCGCCACGGCGGCGCAGCGCTCTTCTGCCAGCTTCGCCTCCGCGCTGTGCATCTCCTCGGTGGAGGGCGGAGTGGCCGAGGCGGCCGCAGCGGACTGCTGTTGCTGCTCCTCCTCAGCTGCTGCCGTGTGGCTCCACAAGTCGTGGATCTCGCGCCGCGCCTCGGCCGCTCGCTCCATCACGTGCGCCACCGACGCCGCCGCTGGGGCAGACTGCGATTCAGCCGCGTTTGGAGACTCTGAAGCCCCCTCCTCTGCTGCTGCTGCTGCCGCGGTGGTGGTCTGCCACCGGCGCTGCGACTGTGAGGAGGTCAGTGAGCCAGAGCTTGCTGCCTGCATCCCCCTGCAGGACGCCGAGGTCGACACTGTGAGCGAGGTCGCCAGCACTGCCCGCTGGAAGGGGCGGCGCAGCAGGGAAAGCGTCACCTTGCAGCCTTGCATCTCGTTTGTTCTATGCTAGGAAATAAGTTTTGTTTTGTTTTTTGCAAGACAAGACGAAAGAAAGATGATGATGGTGGTGAATTACCTCGCTGCTTTCGTTTAGGAGCACAGCGGAACCACACCAGTCGAAAAAGCGCGTACGAAAAAAGGAGAAGCGACGCAAGGAGACAACACAACGACCAAAGCACAAAGACCCGCAAACAACAGGAAAATAAGGAAATGCCAGTAAAATAGAAAAAGTTTTTTTTTTCATAGTGTGCGCATCATGGGACCTTTATAATAAAGAGACAAGATAAGCCGAAAGGACTGCGCGCAAGAGGCGAGCGTTTTCCCGGCGCATTTCTTGCGCCGCCTCTTACGCATAGCGAAACGAGTGCTACTTCGCCTGCTCTCTTCAGGCAATCGGATCGAAACGAATGAAGCAGATACGTAACGATCTGCTGCTTTACCAACGACAGCGGCAACAGCTCAGAAAGTCTAGCACCGAGCATCACAACAGACTGCCTGATGCCCTCTGCCTGCAGTGTCACCTTTGCCTTCAAAACTTCAGAGAAAACTTTGAAAGTTTCAAAGATTTTTTTTTTTGGGGAGTGCGCAACGCACCGTCACTGCCGATTTAAGTTACAAAGCGTTAAATAAATGAATAAAAAAGATGTAATGGAAAGAGAGACGTGACACCAAACCCGCACACAGACAACGAACGGACAAACAAACAGGCCGGGATAGGAGCGGTAGCAAGCAACCTGTTTCTGCACGACCAACAAAGAACCGAAAAAAAAAAAATACACACAACGAGTGTGACGAGCACAGTGTCGCTACACAGCTAGCTTGCACTGAGCGTTGAGCCAAAACAGAAAACGCCTGACAATTTCGTACTCACCAGCTCACAGCAACCGGTGCACATCGGGACAACGCCTCTGTCCCCTCAACAACAATTTCGTTTTGGTGGTGCAAGACCGTCACGAGAGCTGCGCCAACGGAAGGAATAAACAAGAAGGCAAGGACAATAGTGCAAATCAGCATCGACCCGACTCCACAACACGCACCACGCAGAAGACGCCCGCCCCTCATCGATCTTGAAGTCTGAAAAGGAAAACAGAATAGAAACACTCACAGCGGTCAGTGGAGCGAAGAGGAAGACGCCGTCAACAGTGGCAAGAAGAAACAGCCAAAATAAAATAAAAAAAGAGAAGCCAAAGTAGCGACAGCACCAACAAATTTCTCAGTCCACCTAAGTAAACAACAAAAAGAAAATAAACTCTCTCACACACACACACGAGGAAGAAGAGTATAAAGTCTGTGAGAACAAAGAAAAATTAGAACATGGACATGTCGGCGTTGCTGTTGGCGAGCCACGGGATGGCCTCAAGAATGCCGCTAATCGCCGAGTAGAAGAAGGGGAGCAGGAGGAGGCGGATGGGGAAGGCGAGTGTGTAGGCGCCGTAGGCGGTGATACCGGTCACACACGCGCGTTCCCAGAAGGCCTTGCTGCGCGAGCCACCGCCGAGGGCCTTCTTGGTGCGCATCACCCCACCGTCCGCCCGCGACGCCGACAGCACACCGCCAGCGGGGGAGCCGCTAGGCCTGCTGCTCAGCGCGTTCAGCCGCGCGACAGAGGACGTCACCTTCACGTCGTCGCTGGCCGCCGCCGCTGCCGCCTTCGCCGCCGGCGCCACCGCAGAGGCCGGAGCGGTTGACGGGGTGGAGGCGGTGCCGCTCGCCTTTGAGCTGGCGGTCTCTTCCTCCTCCTTGCGGAGGCGCTCCAGCATCAGCGGGATCTGCGGCGCGCGGTGCAAGATCTCCGGCTGCGCACCGGCGGCCGCGTCGAGGTAGTCCTTGGCGTCCTTGTAGGACTTGGCCATGCCGTGCTCGCCCTTGATGTGCATGCAGCCGCGCACAAAGTAGGCGGAGCCGCAGCCGCGGTCCATCGCCTTCTGCAGCCACGCGTGGTACTTGGAGATGCTCTGCTGGGCCTCCACCTCCTCCTCGGAGAGCATCGACGAGGCAGTCGCGCCGCGCAGCCAAAGCTGGGCAAGGCTCAGCATCGCGTTCACGTGGCCCAGCTTCGCCGCCCGCTGGTAGAAGTAGACCGCGGCCGGGAAGAGGGGGAGGAAGTGGCGCGCACCCTGGTCATACAGCTCGCCCACGCGCTGGTTCACAACCGCGCTCGGCTCGGCGTCGTCGAGGGCACGCTTCATCAGCAGGAAGGCTCCACGCGGCGACTGCAGCTGGCTGTAGATGTTGTACAGCAGCAGCGTGCTCTGCTCGTGCTTGTGGTGGATCGCGGCGAGGCGCAGGAAGTGCAGGCAGCCCTTGATGTCCTGGTCCTCGAAGAACTTGAGGCCGCACGTCATCAGCTCCGCCGCGTTCAGCGCGCGCTCGTCGTCTGAGCCGAACTCCTCCTCCTCGCTCTCGCTCGTCTCGCCGATATTGACGCGAGCCTTCTGCAGGTCCAGCTGGGTGCACTGGATGAAGTTCTCCAGCGTGCTGGTCTGCGAGCGCAGCGTGCGGCACTCGTCGTGCAGGCGGATCATCTCCGACAAGATCTGCTTCTGCTCCGCCGCCGTCTTGGTCGCTTCGGTGTCGGTCGGGTTGTCCAGCGCAAGCTCCACCTCGGCAAGCTTCTTCTTGATCTCCCGCTCCTCAGCGCGGTAGTTCTCGAGCTCCGCCTTGATGAAAGCGCCACGGCTGTCCTCCTCCTCGTCCTCGTTGTCGCCGTTGGCACCCTTCTTGCCCGTCACCTCCTTCGCTGCCTCGTCGAGCAGCTTGTCAAGGTCGTCCTCGTCGTCCTCCTTCTTCTCCGCCGCCTCACCGCTTTCCTTGGCGCCGTCCTCGAAGGCCTTCTCCGCCTCCTCCTCGGCGGACGGCAGGGCGGGGAGCTGGGAGCGGAACATGCGGTTGATCTCCGCCGTCGAGGTCAGCAGCTCGTCGTCGCTGCGCATCGGCAGGTCGAGCAGGCAGCTCCACGGCGCCGCGGACAGCTTCTCCAGCTCGGCGACGAGCACGTTCTCGTCCTCCACGCGCCACTCCACCTCATCCTTCACGGCGGCGTAGAGGCGCCACTGCAGGATGCGGGTGTCCTTGTGGCTGACGCACAAGATCGACTTGTCCTTGATCTCGACGGTCAAGTCGCGCGGGCGGATGCCGTCGGGCAGCGTGCAGGGGATGCGCAGCTCAAGGCCCGCCTCCTCCTCCTCGCCCTGGGTCCAGCGAGCCTTGCCGATGCTCTCGGTCACGGGAATAGACATGATGCGGAGGGCAATCTGGAAAGGTTTATTTATGTGCTACAAGTGGGGGAAAAACAACAAGCAAGAACTTGTTTGGGGGAAATGTGTGATCCGAAGGGGAAAAAAAAAATAAAGCGCCGGAAATAAAGGCGAGGTGTTTTTTTGTTTTTTGGTATGCCGTTGTCGATGCTGGAGTGCAGTGCACGAACCAAAGCGTAAGTAGCTACGCCAGCGGGCCAAACGACACGCACGTGCAGAGCAGAAACAGAAGAGCGAAGGGGAAAGCGAAAGTGAGACGAATAACAAGAAAAGAAAAAAACAAGACAAGGAATGCAAGCAGCATCCGCGTAGCGTATAGAAGTTGATAACTCCAGTCTGTCATTACTGCTGGCTTCCCAAGGGACATTTGCCTTTACTCGAATTCAATAGCGATAGACTCGCCCTACTCCACCGCACACGCGGAGGCTGTGGCGTGTATCGCGGCAGATCGTAAAGCAACAAACTAGTCGAAATCATATTTTTTTTTTATAAAAGCGGCAGCATCCGCGGAGCCGGTTCATCAACGATTGTGTCACCACGACTCTCACCGAAGTCGGCGTCACTCCCGCTTCAGCGACACCCGCGGACGCGCCATCACAAGCGTCTGCGTACGATACGAGGAGGCGGCGATGGCCTTCACCCGCACCACTTCGACATCTGCCCTCTCCAAGGCGGCGCGGAAGTCGTCCTCGTACGTCACCTCCCCAAAGTCAATGGTGGTGACAGCACGCAGGACACGCTTCACGAGCGGCGTCACGTAGAGCCCGATAAAGGTGCGTTTCTCGAACGTCTGCGTGAAGAAGATGTTGCAGCCATCCGGCACCTTCGGCACGGGGCTGCGCAGCATCCGCACGCAGTGGCGCAGCGCCTCTGCCTGGCGAGGGATGATCATGAAGCTGCCAGAAAAGTAGAGGATGTCAAACTTCTCCTTGTACTGCTTGTTGTAGTCGTGAATGTCCGCCTGCTCCACCCGCACCACATCCTGCAGACTGCTCCCACACGCCGCCACGTTCGCCTGCGCGCTCTGCACGTAAGCCAGGTCGTAGTCCACACCCGTCACACTCATCTGCTTGCTGAGAATGATGTCGCGGTTCGCGATGAGGCTTGTGGCGGTGCCGATGCCAATGTCGAGCATGGTGCTGCTCACCGGACACTCCAGCAGCACCTCGCGGTACCACCGCGACGTCATGGGCACGATGCACACATCGTACACCCACGCCTTCAGCGACTTGGCGTGCTCCTTTGCGATGGCCAGCATGTCAATATAAGAGGCCCGCCGACGGCTCGGCTATGATGAAGTGTACTAATGATTTTCCTTTTCTATCTAGAAAGAAAACAAAAAGAAAGAGAGAAGAGGGGAAGATTTCAGTGGGTTGGAACGGCGTTATTTGGACCCATAAAGAAAAAAGTGACAGCGAGGATCTAAGACGGCAAGCACGCGAGACCAAGCAGCACTCATCGCCATCAAGAGACAGGTGGAAACTTCAGAAAAAGCGCGAGCGAAAAGCAACTCGCGTTTAAGTCCTTACACACGTCCTCTTCGAAGGAGACGTAACGAGCGAGCGTCTCTCGACCTCGCTTTAAACTTCCCACAATGTCATCCTTTCATGCGTGTGTTCGTGCGTATCGTTATCGTGGCGATGAGAAAGGAAAAAAGCGAGTCTTCACGGCTCTCATCAGGGACTAGCTCACCTGTGGCTAGCAGCTATAGCAAGCAACGAAAAGAACAGGTAGAGCAAGGGAGGAGGTGTTGGTGGTTGTCGTTGCGCGCCTTTGCTTGCTCTGTGTGGTCGCCCTGCCGCGGCAGCAGAAGGCTAGGCGTTCCGCGATGGCGCGATTCGCTACAGCAGAAAGGGAAAAGAGGAAAAAAAACACCTCGGGTCCTGCCTTTACATGGCCTCGGACGTATTCACAGCTGTTGCGCATCCTCAGGCACTCACGATCAGCCAGTGTCTCGCAGCCGCTTGCGGGCAAGCCGCGTCCACTCCGTCAGCTGCCCATCCAGCACACTCTCGCTCACCAGGCGATCCGAGCGCACGTCAGCCTCTGAGAGCGGTCGCCGGCGCTGCTCGGAGAGTGCGTCACTCGGCTGCAAAAGCGATCCCACCGCACGAGACAGCACGCCGCTGCGATGGAAAAAGAAGCGCTGCAGATTCGGCACGCGGCGCAGCACGTCATCAGACATCGGACCGTGCAGCTGAGCCGCCAACAGCCAGAGTGAGGTTGTGTCCTTCAGAGTCGACCCCATCACCTCCACCTGTGTCGCAATGCTCACCGGTGGCCCTCGTGAGCCGCCGACAAGGACACAGCGTCGCGAGCCCTGGCAGACGAGCAGCTGGGCCAGCGAGCCGTGACACGCAGCCATGTACGCGTCTTCCGGCGTGCTACCGCTGATGGGTGGTGCAACCGAAGAGGGCTCCGCTGCGATGCTCTCCGCCGTCCGCTCCACCATCGACCCCACCGCGGCGCGGAACTCTGCGCGGGGCAGCTGGCGTCGCACCCGCCACGCCTCTGCAGACCCGCCCCCTTCAGTCGACGGCGCCGTGACGTGGAAAAAGTGGGGAAGCGTGCGAAGGGGAAAAGAGAGCCTTCGCCACTTTCCGCTGCACAGCGTGCATGCCCAGGAAGTCGCTACGGGCCGCCCATTGCACTCGCCACCAAGGACGACGAGGGTGCTGCAAGACCGCGCCGTCGTGACACTGGACGACCACACCGCCGAGTCCCCTTCGTCCTGCGCCTCCTCTCCGTCGGCACGCGCACTCGCGTCGAAGAACACCGCTTGGCCTTCCTCGTCGTGCTGCTGCTGGAGAGCCAGCCGCGACTGTACGGCAAAGGTGGAAAGCTGCGGCTGCACCGTGGACGCAGCAACCATCGTCTCGTTCCCTCTCCCGCCCATCCCAGACGAGCTCTTTAAGACGGCCGTCATGTGAAAGGCCCGTCGGGAGATCCCAAGCCCCGAGGGCATAAACACCTCCCGCCAAACCCGCGTGCGCACATCCAGCACGTGCAGGTCGCACAGGTACGCCCGCCCGCTGCCGATGCCGCCAAACAAAAGCAAGTAGCCCTCGTCGTGGTGATCGCTGTCGTTGTCCACCATACTGGCCGAGTGCCCGAAGCGGGGAGCAGGCTTGGCGCCGTACGTGGTCGCCGGCGTGCAGCTCCACGTCCACGTGTCGAGATGCAGAGAGAAGATCTCCAGCTCCAAGAAGGAGAGGGGATCTCTGCCGTTGTCGGTGCCGCCGAGGTACGCGAAGGCGCAGGCGGCGGCGGCACTAGCGGATGGGTCGACCCACGGCGTCAAGGATGCAAAGGCGCGTGCCGCGATGATGGACATGGAGGGCGTATCGAGAGGGAGAAAGAAGCTGTGGTGGCGCAGTGCTGCCGCAGCACTCTTTCCGTCACCGCTTTCAGCAGTGCCGGCTTTCGTCCACAGTGTGAGGCACAGGGCGGGGTGGGAGAGGAGGCCGGCGCGGGGAAGGGAGACGTTGTCCAGATTCGGCTGGCCCCGAGTGGCTGAAGTGGTCGCTGGGTGATCGCGGTGGTGGTGTCCGCCTCGCCCGTCGCGCAGGCCTGGTGACAAGGAAAACGGGTCGCTGCCCGACGCGTTGACCAGCTGCGACGCACCACCGAGAACGAGGGAAGCACAGATGTGCACGTCGCTGTCGAGCAACAGCCCAGTTGTTGGCGCACTCGCTGTCGTCCTGATGCCCGTGCTGCTGCTGCTTCGAGTGACAGATGAGCCGCTCATAGTAGTGGAGGTTGCATGGTCGCCTGAGTGCTGGTCGGTGAGAAAGAAGCGCAGCAGGGTAGAGTCGATATTGGTGAGCGCAGCCGCACAATGGCCAATTCGAGGAGGTGGCGGCGTCGCCGAGCCGCGCGCTAGTCGTAACGCGGGGTGCAGCCGCTCCCAGCACAGACGCGAGAGCAGCGACGGGTCGTCCGGCACTCGCCTACACCGCAGGCTGCCCGTCGCCTCGTCCCTTGCAGCAGAGCTGGAGGGCAACGCCGCAGCGGCTGCTCCTACCGCCGTCCAGTGCCACAGGCTCGCCTGTGCTGAAATAGAGAAGGGGGACGCGCAAGGTGCGCCGCCGTGCTGCAGCGACAGGAAGTCCGCCGCTGGCAAGGTCCCACACGCCGTTGCGAGCGTCACGGCGGTGGCGCCGTACCACGCGGGCATGTCCTCGTTCAAGGTGCTGCGCAGTACGCACCGCAGCGTCGCGTCCTCCTCTCCAACCGCCCGCCGTGCGCGTCTGCCGCTGCGGCGGTGGCGGCGACCGACCTGCGAGGCACAGAAGGAGGCAGAATCTGCACTGGTGAGTGCTGGGGCGTCGGACGCGCTGGAGGCGTCGGAGGACCACGCAGAGTCGGAGGGGGAGCGGCTCCCTTCCTCACTCATACGCAGCGGGTAGTGGATGACGGGGCGGTCCGTGTTTTCGTCGTCGTAGTCGCCATCCTCCTCGCTATCGCACGGGTCATCACGCTGGCGGTAAAAGCGGCGGCGCTGCTCCCCTGATGGGAAGCCGCTGAAGCCAAACTCGTACCAGCCCTGCATAACCCCAAGGTACCTGCGCAAGAACAAACACAGCAATTAAGATAAGGACAAGGGAGAAGAGAGAGTTGGAGAGGCGGAAAAGGCTGAAAACAAAGCAAAACACGATCCAACAGCCGTCGACGAGAGGAGCACCAGATCAGAAAGAAGTATCTTTCGCGGGCAGTCGGAAAGGGAAAGCCGCTCGTCTTCTGTGGCTGCAATACACACGGTGGGAACAAGAAAGAAAGTCGCTACGTCGGTCCGCCGCCACAACAGGGAGAGAAGACAAATGTGCAGCACATCCAGATAAATGCATTTCATTCTCAAAGTCTCTTCTGCTGCTGTCGGCGTCTGAATCCAGTTTTGCTTTTCTTAAGTGTGTGTGTGAACATTAATATGGTGGTGCGTCCCAGAAGCAGTGCGGAGCCACCACAGCAAGAGCAGTGCTGAGAGTGAATCAAGGAGATTTCCTCCTTTTGGTCAAAGTAAGGCAAGTAAGTGCATAGCGGTCAACGTAGATGGCATTTAGAAAAAATCTTCAGCTTTGTTGCGTCGAATAACAGACACGCAACGCTGCTTTCAGCGGCCATTGCGCTTCTTGGCGGTCTTTGCTGCGGGAAGCGTCGTTGCCGCTCCGCCTTTTTTTGCCAGCGAGGCGCTTCGCGTGCGCTTCGGTGCAGCAGGAGAGGACGCGGAGGACAATGCGGACGCCTGCTGCAGCACCTTCAGCATGAGTCGGCTCGGCGCACCGCGACGCAGCTCCGGCTCTGTCATCACCGACACGCGCGTGCTAGCTGAAGGGGTGGTAGAGCCCTTCGCCGTGGCAAAGGCATCGTCAATCACACGTGCAACGGCACGACAAAGCTTGTTCGCCTCGACCTGCGGCGGCCATCGCACGTGCAGGACCTCGACGTCCATAAGGATGTGACTGAAAACGTGCCGCACGCTGCCGCACGCCCGCACTGAGGACGGCGCACCTCCGTCTTGCAACGAGAACAGCGTGCACAGCGGGTGCTCCGCCAGCGACACCGTACCGGCCACCATGTCCTCCTCCGCGCTCTCCTTATCTTCGTCGACAACAGCGCTCACGGTGGGAAACTCCAGCATACCGGCCAGTAACCCAGTGGAAGGGCGGCGCACCACCACGTAGCGCCTCCGCTCCAATTCCGCGTCCTCAGCGCCATTGCTTAACTCGTGCACGACGCAGACCTCCTTGGCGATTCGCTTGGCGGCCACCACAGCACGCACTGGGATCACGCCCTCGATAGCCTCGATCTCGCCGGACCCCAGCAGCGCGTATGCACAGCAGTGCTCCCGCAGCGGGCACGACGCGCAGAGAGGAGCACCACCAGGTCGGCACACCGAGGCACCGAGCTCCATCAGGCCCTGATTCAGCGCACTCGGGTCTCTGCAAACCACCGCGGCAGTCTCAGGGATGTTGCCCATCAACGCCTGCCCCCACACATTAGCCCGCTTCACGTTCGCCGGCACCTTCGGATCGAAGCCACGCTCTCCACGCAGCCGGCTGAGAACACGAATCACGTTGCCGTCGACGGAGCAAACAGCCTCGCCGAAGCACACGGCGGCGATGGCGGCAGAGGTGTATGGACCGATGCCCGGCACCTTGAGAAGCTCCTGCTGCGTCGACGGCATGCAGCCACTCGCTGGCGGGGGTGGTGAGGAGAAGGAGGAGGAGGAGCGTGCGCTGCTCGACTGCTTTCGCTGCCACTCGAGCAGGTATTGCGCACCCTTGTGCAGATACAGGGCACGACGGTAGTAGCCCATGCCAGCCCACACAGCCTTCACCTCCTCCTCCGAAGAGCCGGCGAGTACCTCGATGGACGGAAACCTTTCCATCCACTTCCTGAAGTACGGAATGACGGTGTCCATCCGTGTCTGCTGGGACATCACCTCCGACACCCACACCTCGTAGGGGTTGGCGAGGGGGGTTGGGGCGGCAGCGTCAACAACAGCCCCGTTAGTAGCAGCAGCAGCTAAAACTTGTGTCGATGCCTTCGATGGTGGTGGGGGCCGCCACGGGAGATCGGTGCGCTGGTGCTCGCGCCACCACGCGATGACCTCATCTTGAACAGCGCGATAGTAGTCCGGCGTCGCGGCTGTGCGCTTTGGCGTGCACCACTCGTGCGTCACGGCACGCTTCGCCAGCGGTTTCACCATGCCCCAGTTGCAAGAATGTATCGATAACACACGTGCTGGAAGTATTAAAGTGTGTCTGCGTAGGTCTACTATGGTGAGCTCACCACTGCATTGCTCTGGTGGCAAGAGGAGGAAGAGAAAAAAAAAAGAGTGCTTTAAATGCACACACAGAGAGAGAACAAAAACAGCGAAAGAAAAGCAGGAGATAGGAAGAAATTAAATGCAATGCTTAAATAAAAAGTGTGCACGTTCTATTATTATGGGACGCACATACATCTTCCCCCTTGCAATCATTCAGTCATCTGCTATTCTCAGGACTTGGCGGTCTTGTCGCCGCTGATCAAACGGCACACAGCAACGCTCAAGAAGAGTAGAAAAAAAAAAGCTGGATCCACTTACAATTACTAAAAGTCTGGAACAAGAACGACGTGGGCCGCATCATAAAGAAGAAGCTGGCACCGTTGACTTGACGAGAGGCAAACAAGCGACAAGCAGGACTGGGAGCGCCAGCGCTTCGAGAGACTTTTTCTCTTCCCACTTCTTACAGTGCCAAACAAAACGTGCGTTGCAGCAAGGTGAAAACCCCAAAACGCCGCAAAAAGCCCCACGTGTGGCCAGCGACCTCTGATTCTGTTCTTCTTCTTTTTTTTCTATCGCAAAAACGAAAGAGTCGCAAGTATGTACATGCAGTCTGCTCTACAGCTAGAACAGATCAAAACTAAAGAAAACTCGGTGATTCGTGTAGTTTACAATTGAAGAGCTCCCACAGCTCTTCCATCCACTCTTCCTCATCTTCGGACATCTACCTGCCCGCGCGAGTCGATCGAAACTCTCCTCAATGGATATCGCACGGGCCATAATGGCTTTCCCCGCACAGCTTTCCCTGTCAGCAGTTCCTTTCTCGTCGGTGCGGTAAGGCGTGGCGTCATTTCTTTCGCGAGAGAAAACGGTGCGGGTCTGCACACGCAAAATGGCACAGACACGCTCTCTACGAGGACTTGAACAAGAGAATGCCCGTCTGGCCCACGTAGAAGTAGATGTAGTTGCCCTCTTCGTGGGTGACGAAGCTGCCAAAATTGCGGCCAACAAAGCAATTCCACGTAGGGCCGAACTTCGCCTCGAACTCTTTCCGGACAAAGCCGGCTAGCTCCTGCTCATTATTCAGCTTTGTCAGCCCCTCCTGTGCGCAGAAGATGGCGAAGTTCTCCATCTCCTTTGGCATCTCGGAGAGCTTGATGGTGGCGCCAGGTACCTGCGTCATGGTGGTCGCTAATGATCGTTGATCGCTGGTTTGCTTCGAGACTCCTCTCTCGTGTTGATACCACGAACGCGAGTAAAGGGTGATACTGTCAAAACAGGCACAGAGAAGCCAAAAAAAAAACGAGAGAGATAGGAACCAGGAAAGAAAGTGTTGTTGATGCATGCATTGGGAGTCCGTCGCATTCGAATTGCAGGAGCTTCTGGTACGTCCAGCCAAGCTGGGTGTCGGACGAGCCAAAAAACATTCTTCAGGATGCAATGGCGTGCACCGGTGACAGTGGCTGTGCTGTAAAGCTCTTTGTGTCAACGCCGCACGGTGCTCCCAGCTGCCTGCCTCGCATCATGTCTTCTGCTTGCGTCGCAAGAAAATGGTGCAGCGAGGGCAGCCCACACCATCCCGCCGACTATCCCCACAAGGCACAAGAAGACTAGCGAGAGCGAGAGCGCGAGTCAAGCGGTGTCCACACATACACGCAGTAACCAAGGGCTCTATCGGAAAGGCGCAGGAAAGCTGAGTTGGAACAGAGCAGAAAGATAGTGTTCCGCAACCTCCGTGCCTTTGCTTCGCTTTCCCTCTCGTAAAGGGGCGGACAACAGTCCCTCCCACGCTTTCCTTTCCCGCAACGCGATGAATAGAGCCGTGGTTCTTTTTTCTCTTTCTTTTTTGCTTTGTAGTGCTACTTAACAGCTGCGCGTGGACATCGTACGTCGCACATGATTCATACGTGTATTTTTAATGTCATTTTCTAATACCTCGGCCGTTAGCAAATCCTTAAAGACGGGATAAAATTCGTGTTTGTGGCGGTGGCTGTTGTGTATTTTTTTTTTGTTTGTTTGTTTGCCTACTCAGCTTGGCCTTCACACCATACTCACTCAGACACTCCAACACACCGAGAAAGACAGACGACAGAACGGAAAGGCAAAAGAGAAAGGTGCCGCTGTATGAACTACTCTTTCCCGCACTATGGAGGTTCAAATGAAGGAAAACAGTGCAGGAGATGAACACCCCTCTCAGTCTTCTTTGAGCCCCCTCCGTTCGTCGTCGTCGTGTGTTTGCTTTTGTAAGTATCCGTCTGTGTGAATCCGCTTGCCATAAAACACGCGTTCGCGAAAGAGGCTGAGTAAGCATTTATGTTAGTTTCATCAAAGAAAAAGATCCTATTTAGATAGAAAAAAAAAAAGCTGACCATGCTTCACGCCCCGAGTCTCCCCCCGCCACTTGCTCCCTCTCCGCGCCAGTGGAGTCGTGCAGACACAAGGAGCCGCACCCCACACACTGGTGCGAGAGGGAGTGGAACAGAAAGGAAAGCGGGAAGCTGTGATAGCGTTGCGAGTGCCATGACCTCACGAGGACAGCCGTACGGAAGTGACGCACAGCGTGCCCGCCTTCGGTTCATGAAGAAGGAAAAAAAGAAAAAAACAAAAAGAAAAGACTACAAGCGTTACAAACACACACAGAAAAAAGAAAGCTTTGATCAAGGATTGCCGAGGAAGAATCAAAAGACACGGAGTCCGTGAAAATGCCGCCGTTTTGACGACAACAAGTCCAGCGGCCGTGTGTCTGCGCACTACGATTTCTCGCAGCCTTCATCAAGCCAACCCCTAACAAGCGTTTTCATTCACTTCTTTGTTCTTTCTTTTTTCCTTTTCAAGTCTGTCAGGCAGCCATACGCACCACATGCCACGCAAAGTAAAGGAAAACAAAAAGAAAGAAAACGCCGCTCTCCTCCTTTCTCTGGTGCTCTGAGTATCTACAGAACACGGAAGAAAAGACAGCAGAGAAAGACAGCACCTTCCGCCCTCTCTGCCACCCTTTTATATTTCTACCTCAAAGGGAAAGAGACAACATTTGCGCGGTCCTGCAACCTCGTGATCCGCACTTGAACCTACGATAACTACCAAGTGTAAAGTCGTCGCTTACTTGGAGTTGCCCAGGTAAATGTCAACCATGAGGATGAAGGTGCCGACGATCTGCAGGCACCACGCGGTGATGAAGAGGATGAGGCCGTTGCCGATCCTGTACTCATCAGCGTACACTACGACGCCGCACAGGTTGGACCAGTAGTAGGCCAGCATCGTAGCCCAGACGACCAGCGTCGAGATCATGCTGATGGACGAGATAATGCACGCCACGACGGCCAGCTCGGCGAAGTGGAAGAGCTCGAGCAACGCGACGGCGGTGGTCATGAAGCCACCAATGAGGCACATGACGGAGAAGGCCTGCGCACCCTGCATCAGGGAATCGGCCTTCTTGCACTCGCGACCCGTGCCCTCGAAGTCGTCGAAGTCGATGTGGCGGAACCAGCTCTTGAGGCAGTGTGGCTTGAAGCCCCAGATGGAGATGCACGTGTTGTCCGTGCGGCTGTCCATCATGCCGATGGTCATGCCAGCGAGGCAGAACACGAACGCGGCGAAGATGAAGATGGCGAAGAGCAGCACACCAACGCTGAACTTCGGCTTCTTCTTCTCCTTCTCGCCCTCGGCCGGCTTCGGCGCAGACTCCTTGCTGCTAACGCTGCTCTTTTCCTCCACAGGCTGGTGGTCCTCCTGCTGACGCGCCTCCTCGTTGGACTGCTCCTCCGTCGGGTACTGCTTAGCCTGCTCCGTCATTTTGCTGGAGTGCGAGCGTGGGGCTCAAGAAAAGGTGCAAAGAAAGAGGGGAAAGGAGGGCACAGATGCTATGCTGACTGATAAGGGGAGAGACAAGAGCAACTCCGCTGACGCTGTTCCTGAGGAGTGGTGCGAAGTGAGGTCGCTGTGAGTTACTTACTTGTTTGTCGCCATTATTATTATTATTATTGTTGCGGTGTGGTAAAAAGGTAGAGAAGAAAACGGAGAGAGGAGAAAACGAATGTAAGGAAAAAGAAAGGAAGGAAATGGGTAGAGGGCAAAGATGAAGACAACAAAGGCAAGGCTATCAAGCGCGCGTGAGTCTCTGAGTACGGTGACCCTGCCTCATTCGCTCATGCAACCTACGTTCCTCACACGCTGGGCAACATGCTCGCCATCCTTTTATGAGAGCCGCGAGCGAAGAAGAGTACACACAGCATAAAGAAGACGATGGTGTCCACCAAAAATCCACCTTTACTTTTGCATCCACTTAAACGAGAAAAAAAAATTGTCTACGTCGTTGCAACAATGATTGCGAGGAGCGTCGCGACGCTCTTTTTCCTTCCCAGTTCGTTTAAGATCCTTTTTTTTTTTCATGGTAAGCGTGTGTTGTAAGAAATGTGAATAATGAAAACGGTGTTTAAATGAAATCCGAACTCGGAAAGGAAAACAATACATTTTTTTTTTTTGAATGAATGGTTTTTGTGTATACGTACGATCAGAGATAATAATAATTGTAGTGACGGCGACGGCAACGTTCCACCGCCTCAAAATATGCATAAATAATCGTTTTCTACTGCCCAATAGAATAAGAAAACAGCTCCAAGTGAGCATAATGGCGCAGAGAGACGCCTCGCCCATGAAAGCGCGACTCCGAAAGAAGAGATCAGTCTTTCTTCTACCGTCACTCGAATCAGACGCTGTCTCTCTTCGGGGAGGGACAAATGGAAAAAGAAGGACAAAGAGAGAAAAAAAACGTCCTCTGTTAGCGGTTGTAGGGCAGCATCTGAAGAAGGAGCGCCATACCACAGAAGCCGGTCGCACCAGACAGAAAGAGACCGCAGCCCACGAAGATTGGCACCGCAATAAAGTTGGGGTGATAGAAGCGGGAGAGCAGGGAGCCGGCGATGACTAGCGTGCTGGCGATCAGGTGCACCTGGCGAATGATGGGAAGGGGAGCCTTCTTGTCCTCCACGACGGGGAATCCGCCCAGGCGCCACGCGGACATTCCGCCAACGAGGTTGTACACCTTCGCATTTCCCGCCACAGCACCGGCCTGCTTCACGTACCCCGCCAGCTTCTCGCTCGCTTTCGAGGAGCGACCGCCTGACGCGCAGTACACGCCGTACGTAGCGTCCTTGCCCGCCGCTTTTACAACAGCCTCCGGACTGAAGTCGGAGGAGGGGAACAAATTAGCCCCGTCAATGTGCTCGCGGCGGAACTCAAAGCTCTCACGGACGTCTACCAGGTAGACCTTTTCCTTCGCCAGCAGCGCGCTCAGCTCCTTGGCATCAACGTTGTGAGTCATATTTGCTGCTGTTGCTCTTTCGTCTCGGAATAGAAGAACACAAATTTCTGCTTTTGACTGTTGCTTTTCTTTTGTGTGGATAGCGCTCAAAAGAGACACAGAGCACTGGGGAAGAGTAAGGTGCAAGTGTGACGAACAAGGAAATGCGTGCCTGTTCGCCTGCGATGTGACAATGTACTTTTTTTTTTTTTTTTGAAAAACTGTTTTGCGGAGATGATCGAGAAAGAGTCTACGTTGAAAGCTTTCTACTTCTGTGCTTGCTTTGCGTCTATGGAGAAATAACAAAAGGAAATGTAAAAATTGAGAAGAAACGTAGGGTTATATTTTGCTGTCACTGCGTTTGTGTGCTTTAACGGTACGTTAATTCAAAATGAGTCTGCAGCAGTAGTGGCACCGAAAAGCACCTCTACGCACAGCTGTCATCCTGTAAATAACAATAAGCACAACACAGTGGAGTTTTTTTCGGGTCGCAAAGAAGCGTTTCGACCGTGAACGGGAACGAAGCAAACAGAGGTCACACCATATCGCTATCCGCTGAGAGCACCTTGACGACGCCGCTCCTGCTTGCCGTCATTCAAACAACCATCTTCCATTGCCTTCATTACTGATTTTTTTCTTATTCACATGTGATTGGACAAAGCACATGACGTGTGATGTAGCTCTCTTTCTGTCACCGGAAAGAAAAACAACCGGCTCGAAATGTACAGTCGACACGGAAATAGGGGAAGACGAATGAATCTGTGTGCGCCATCGTGACGCAGACCGCCAGTGTGCGTGTGTGCGTGGGCCAACAGCAAAAGGTGGATGAAAATAAGCGTGTTTACATCTCAGTTGACGTTGCGCATCTCAGTTGATTCTGTGGGCAGCAGAAAAGAAGAAATAGAGAAAAAAAAAGAGATAAGGATGAACCAGTGTTGCTCAAGCTAAAAAAGAAGATGAGACTTCAGCAACCCGTAAGAGAATCAATAGTACACAGCAAGGGAAGCGCACACCATAAGCAAGAATGAGAAATAATTTGAGGAGACACCCTCACGGAGAATAGGCAAAGCGACGAAGAGTTGCGTCTCGAACAACAAATCCCCGCTCAACAAGCTGCTCTAGCGTCCGCTTCAACTCGCCGCGAGTCACCGTAAGTGGCTCCATTGCCGGAGTGAGGAACGCCATCAGCTCCTCTGGTGCAAGCTCGCCGTGCTGCTTCAACAGATGGATCACCTGGCTCACAAGCCGCTGTGGGTTCGCCCGCGCCGTGCTCTGCTGCGCACGCTGCTCACGTGGCTTCGCGACGGGGTTTGGCGCATAGCTGTGGAACTCAAGCGGCATCAAATCCACCACATCGCCTCCAAGCCCAGTGCATGCTCCAACAGAAACAACGCACTCAGGCCCCGGTGCACCATCCAGCTGGAGCACAGTGGACTTCACAAGCGGCGCGAGAGTAGACAAGCATTCGCCCTCGCCGACGTTGAGAGTTTCGCAGAGCTCGAGAAGCGTCCACTCCGACTTGGAGTTGAAGCGGTCAACAACACAAACCTGCATAAAGGACAGCTTCAGCCGAACACTTCTGGGGCCCGCTTCGGCGCCAGCCGGAAGCTCCATCCGCACTACTGCCGACGAGTACGCCGCGGAAAAGTCGATCTTTTGACCGTGGCGCTTCTTCGCGCACCTCTCCTGCGCGACTTCGATGTGGCGCTGGCAGGCCAACGGGATCGCGGTCGCCGCCACAGCACGAGGAAAGTTGGGCCACGTACCCCTTGAAAGCAGTGCCGGGTTCACCTTGACGCCATCGAGAGAGGTTGCGCCAATGTAAATGCTCTGTGTGCGCGTCGTCTTGAGCATACTCCGGCAGCAGAAGAGGATGGGGCTCTGCTTAATTTGCACAAGCTGCTCCATTGCACGCTGTTCATTACTGTCGTCGTAGCGGTGCAAAAGCAAACGTTTTGCGAGATGGGTTCGGTACGCGACGAGAAAGGCGTCTTTTGCGGCGTTGTCAGCATCCGGCAGAAAATAGTACACACTGACGATGTCCTCAATCTGCAGCTTAGTCGTGCCCGACTTGCAGAAAATGGAGTTGGACAACGCAGCCAGCCGGGAGGCAAGCTTCTTGAAGTGGATGTTGCCTGCGCTGACAAACCCGCAACGCAGTCCATCGTCCATCGCCTCCAGCATGCATCCGTTGTTGTCGAAAACAGACTTGACAACGTTCCGGTACTTGCGGATGATGGCGGCGAAGCAGTCGATAATAGCCGCGTACGAGTCCGCCGTTTCGGAAGCAGCCTGCACAGCCTCGCCGAGCTGTGCCGAAGTGATCTGGGCAACGCTATCCTTGAACGCCCCCTCCATCAGCGGTGCCCCCTTCCCCTTGCTCCACCACAGCAGGTGGAACAGAGTCTGCAGCTTCTGCTCTGCTTCCGGGTTTCCTACGGCGCTCAGCCACTCCGACAATTTCGATGACTCGAAAACGTGAATGTGGTTGTCCACCAGTGTCTCGACAAGGCGATCGACGGCGTGATCTTTGTTGGTGAGAAACCGCTCTGCTCGCACAAACTCCTCCTCGATCAACTCGTGGCAAATTGTAATGTACTCGAACAGGTCGGTTTCGGCGACACCGCGAACTTTCGACCAGCAGTAGTCGCACATGTCTCGAATATAATCCACCTCGACGATGCTGCGGTAATAGTTTGAATCCGGTAGCATTGAAAGCTCGTCCTTAATTTCAACTGCAAAGGACAAATTTGGGGTGCAGCCTCCAGACCTCTCCTCAGCCAGCAGAGTGCGCAGCTCCTTTCGCAGCTGCGCCACGATTGTCGGCGTGAGAACGACAGTTGACCACTTTCGCAGTGCGATGTCCTCCGTCCTGTCCAGCGGGTTGTCCTCCAAGCCAAGAAGAGACCATTTGTCTGCCAGCGATGAAAACACGGTCTTGATGTTCACGACTGCCACCAGAAACGAACGCCAGAAGCGAACATAAGTCTGCACAGTTGAGCTGCCCATTTCCTGGCCAAATGAGGAAATTACGTTGTTCAACAGGTGCTGCTCGAAAATGGCGCCTTGCAGCGAGTAGACCGCCATAATCTGCTCACCTTCCCAAATCTCCTTGCCATTTACCTTGACAAGGGGGGTATTACTGCATGGATGAGAAGTCAGGTGGTACACAAGAGCGTACGCGTCCACTACAGTGTTGCACATCTGCTGAGCGGCATTTTCGCCGGTAAACGCCGTCTCCCATTTTAGAATGCTGGCGCACTTCTGTGTCACTTCTTTCCACAGCACTGGGAAATCGAAAGGAACGGAAACCGAGTCGATTAAAAGATCGCTCAAGGAACGCTCAAGGTCACGGCACAGAGCCATCTTTTGTTTGTAATAGTGTGTGTGTTTTTGAGTGAAAGTGCGAGAGTGCGTGTTTGTTTCGGGAAATTGGTTTGCGAATGAGACGCTTCAGGTTTTTTCTTTTATAATCTCTTTTACGAAGAAAGACGCATGTAGGCGATTGAGAAATAATAAGTAGAAAAAAAGGCTGCGAAATAATGCACCTTAATGCCGACACCGTTTCCCTTTTTTTTTTTTGAGAGCTGCCCATCAATAATAGGAAATAGGCAAAAGGCGAAACAAATGGGAGAAGGATGTGGAAAGAGGGAGCTTAGTGAACAAAAAAAAAATGAGGTCAGCGAGCATTGTTAAAGCCAATTAGTTTGCATTTTCAGGCAGTCCATTTTCTTTCGGCGTCATTGAGCAGTAAACGGCTCTGCCCATTTTCTTTTTCAAGCAAAACAAATCACAACTTTGCGCTGAGAGATTCCATGATGCAGTCAAACGCACAGGTGAAACAGACATATAGTGAGAATTCTATCTTTGTTTTAATTGAGTGTTGAGTAGTTGTTTTTCATCTCCACTCGTGCATCTACCCTCACTGTTGAACGTTCGTTTTCAAATGAAGAGTTTTTTTAAAGTAAATATCGTAGACAACATTCACACAATACATATTACCCGACGGAATATCTCTTTTTCGCGCATTCGCTTTGTCAAGAGCTGGTAGTCTCGCTCTCAGCTAGTAAAGCGAAAATAGAAGCGTTTTTTTTCGGCAAAATGACATGCAGCAGCCGTGCGAATAAAGAGCATGGCTCGCCTTAAAGGTTGCGGCAACTGCAAGTCGCAGCATACAAACCAGATAACAATAAAAAAAACAGCAGATGAAGATTATTTTCTCCTAGGACCGCTTTGATACCGCTACATACAGAGCTCATTGTGGTAAATTACTGCAGAACAGCATTGATCTGCGGAAAGCTGCAAATCAAATTGTGCAATGACCAGCTCTCAACAATGCGTCGAAGATAAAAAGCGTTGAAAAAAAAGAGCGACAAAAGCTGCCGTGCTAAGTTCCGAAAAACCAGGGCGAGTGTGGTCATAACACTTATGAGCCATACCTAAACACCCTTAATATCTTTCTACATTATAAAAATAAGTTCGCTTGACAGTGCCGTTAACATCTTCACACATGGATTACAAGAGGATTAACGCTTTCGGTCCATCGTGTGTAGTTTGGTCGGTCAACCTCAACACAAAAACGCACCTTCGAACGGGACTCTGCGATAATGTGTAGTACACGTTAGCCTTGCACAACTGAACGACCCGTCACATTGGAGATGCTGAAAGGCAGCTCTATTGTGACTCCCTCACGCTGTTTCTCAGCTGCGAGGCTCTGCGAAAGCAGTAGAACCAGCTTTTTTTCCAGTCACTCAGCCACCAAATGTGAAGAACAGGACCACCGTCAGCTACCCTTGAAGACATTGATACCCGTACACAAGCCGCGGTATCTCCGTTCCCATTTTCTCATCCCGCTTAGCGGGAAAAGCCCTCGGTCGGTAATTTAACAGCAGATTTTCACATGAGGTGCATCAAAAACAGTGCAGAGACTTTAAACGGCCAATACAAAAAAACGCTCTCCTGTTGTTCGTCCGCTTTACATGCGACCTGGATTGCTGCCTCAAAGCTGGAAGAGAGGCAATGCTGCAAGTAGCGGTTGCGATCTGTCGTACTTATACGCATGTAGTAAGCGCGCGTCTCAAAAAATAAAATAATTGGCTACTGCAGTCATTGCCTTTGTCCTTTCCTTCACCTCCAGCTTCCTTGCATCTCGGGGTATAAAAAAAAAAAACACCGTTGCAATGCATATTGAAAACCGGCTCAGTGGATAAAAACACAAAAAAAGACTTATCGAGCCTCATCAAGCATCCTGCCTCTTTAAAGGAAAAAAAGATTGAGTCATGTAGCAATTTCGGCTGGTGATCTTCATTGCCTAGTCCGACTCAGTTGTTAAATTATCTTAGAAAAACTGAGGCAGAAGACAAAAAACCGTAGAGAAACACATTTTGCTTGGTAATGTATGGCTTGAAGGCTACTTTGCAGTTGACACCGCCGCACCCAAGTATTGCGAACGGACGAGATAAAGAGGTCTCACGTGTCACATAATTGTTAAATCCACGATTGTTGGCGAATACAAACGTCGCTAAATGCACTTCGAATATATTAAGGATTGTACAGCTTTTCATTTTTTTCATCTCGGAATGCGCAGCTAGCACTTCAGCTGGAAAGTTGTTAAAAGCGACAACACAACTCACTCACTTAAAATGTGTCACTAAGTTTCCTGCTCGACGCACAAAGTTAATGCTGAAGCGTTGTGGGTTTAAAGAAGACCTAGAAAAATCGCTTTTCGCGGGTTATAAGCGAACACTCATTTTTAGGCTCAGCAGTCTTCTTGCCACGGTTGCATCATCAAAATATTAGTGCCCAATCAGACAACGACGCAACATGCAAAGAAAGCTACATTAAGGGAGTGCATCTTTTTAAAAACTCAGTTTGCACAACTGTGAACCCCTCTCACGTTGTGAAATCCTCAAAAGCACACATGTACGGGCTTGTTTAGCAACACAGCTAATTATTATCTTTTTTAGTGCGTTTAAGAGCGCGCCACAAATTTTGTTTCGTCATCTTGCACTCATGAAGAGAAAGGCAATGGGAGCCAAAGAAATTGACAACCTCCATCTCAGCACCAGCAAAACTGGCACCGACTACTAATGCAAGCAGCAGCATAATACTGTCCGCTGTTCGTGTGGTCACAATATGCGTTGCCGTTTGTAGCAGCGAGCGTGATACTAGCGGTTTAAGCAGCACAAGCATTCCATGCACTACAGGGATCGGAAGAAACCTAATTATGCTCTCCATGAAATCAATGCATCTCTGATACTTCACAGGATCTAAAACGTTTGTGCTACAGAGGACGCGGAGCAGCTTTTGGAAGCACGACCTCACCACGCGCCTCTTCTTTTTAAAGCCTAAATTAATTTCGCCAATTATCGACGGAAACTACAAATTCATTTAGGTCTACGATGAAATTCCTTACGCATCAAGCTCCCCCCTTCCTCATTATTATTCTTATTCTTATTGTTTTTTTTTTTGGCGGATTGCCTCATCTAAAAGAGCGCCCCCCCCCCCTATTTTTTTTACTACTGTCGTTTCGCATCGGGCGCTTCAAACCGCTTTTTATTTTCAGCTTCAGAAAAGCCAGCTGCTGGCTCGCCCAACTTCAACAAAAGCGTCAATATGCTGAGCCGGCTCTTTTTACAACGTTATGCAACTGTGTTCCGCCCACTTATTTCAACTGGTGACCATTTCCGTTACCGCCTTGTTGAAAAAAGATAATTGAACATAGGCAAGCGCTATTTTAACGCCCTTCGTGATTCATTGTTGCCTGCACTCGAAGGCCACATCCGTCGTTGCAAAGCGTTAGAAGGCGATTAACTAGCAATTTGCAAAGACTTTGTTTTTTATTTCTCCGCTTCTCTGAATAATAATAATAATAAAGCTGTTGCTGAGTGAGAAGACAACCGCGCCATTTTGTGGTCTTTCCCCGCCACCCATACTTCCAATACATGGCTGTTCTGTGGACAGCTTCATGAGGCTTGCTCTAGTAAGTTTGTCGCTGCGTATGGTTCGACCGGGCCTCCTCCGTTCCTGATGCTCTTGCCACTTCCCATATCCTAACTTTCAGGCTTTTTTTTTTTTTTTGCAGAGGCCGCTTCTGTGCATTTGAAAGTACTCTGGTGCTGCACAATGGGAACACGGCTCATCGGTCTGGTCGCACTCAGTGTGGGAGTGTACATTATCGGGTCCGTTTGTGCGGTCCAAATTGCTATTCGCCGAAAGTCGAAGCTAGATGCTCTTAGAAAGAAGTTTCCGTACTCGGTTTCGAATATCGCGCACCGCGGTGGTGCCTTACTCGGTCCCGAGAACACAATGTACACATTCCACAAGGGAGTAGAGGAAGGATTTGCGGACATGATTGAGCTGGACGTTCGGGAGTCCAAGGACGGGCAGATTGTTGTGTCGCATGACCAGTCGCTTGCCCGCGCTTGCGGCGAGACGTACGAGGGTGTGCTGATTTGCAACTTTGTTGTCGGCCCCAATCCATCCGAGACTCTTCCGCAGAGCCTGCGCAAAATTCCGCTGGAGTTTAGGACGCATGACATTCACTTTTACGAAGCCGCGGCGGATGTGCCGGTGGACGACACCACTCGTGTTTGCCTTTTGCGTGAGGTTTTTGATGTACTTCCGGATGTTCCCCTTCACGTGGACATTAAAGATAAAGGGAAAGAATTTGTCGCCAAGGTTCTTGATCTGATCGCCGAGTACAAGCGGGAGAGCACCATTTTTCTCGGCAGCAGCCAGCCGGAAAACGAGGCGCACATTCGCGACTACTTCAAGCAGAGGAAAGCAGCAGTGCGGAAGCGCTACCGTATTTTCCCCAGTGTCCGCGGTGTGCTGATTACGCATCTCCTCTTTTACAGCGGACTTCTCCCCCTCGTACCGCTCGACATTGATATCTTTTCTATCCCAATCTTTACGAGCACCATGCGGTCTACAATGATTGAGGAGGCTGGATCCGTGACAGCGCGCATCGCCATGTTTCTCCTGAGCTCGCAGACATTGTGGAAGTACCTCCAAAGCCGTGGTGTCGCCGTAGTGGGATGGGTGATCAACGACGAGGTCGATTTTGAAGAAGGCATCCAACTGCCGATAAATGGACTGATGTCCGACGACCCGCGGAAGCTGCACAATTACCTGGTCTCTCATAAGGAGGCTTCAAAGCTGAGACTGCTGGGTGTATAATGACATTGCCGCTTACAGTCGACATGCTGTATGTATTGCTCTATTGTTTAATGCTCTTGCCTTTTTTTAATTCCGCACAAAAGGCATCCTTGAACAAAAAAAAAAGATGAAAGGAAGAGCAACATGAGTTGGGGCTGGTGTTGCTTTAGTATTATTATTTTTGCCGTGCAGCGAAGCGAACGAAGAGGAAAAGAAAGCTGAGTGCCAGAGAGCGCAATCTTTATACTCTCCCTACAAGGCCACCCATCCTGCCATGTTTTGCAGCGCAAAGCTGTAGAGGGCAGATACTTAAGTGCTTTTGACCCGCCTAAAACTGGAAGCCAGCAACATCTTTGTGAGAGACAAAGTGCTGCGTTTTCACTTCCCGCTAAGCTTCATGCTTGTATGTCTCACAATTAAATTTCCTTTTTTTTGTCTCTCCTCCTCTCCCTATTTGCTTTAAAAGGTGTTATGCGACCGTGTAGAAAGAAGCTCGTAACAGAATTCCCCTTTATTTTCCTTCTTTTTGTTTTTGTTGCAACAATGTTTCCCCGCAAAGCTCTCGTGGTCGGTGCCGGAGCGCTTATGGGCTCTGCTGTACTCGTCCTTGCTGACGGTGCCGTGATAGCCTCAAAGGCAATGCTACCATACAACTTCCTCATGTGGCTGCCCGCTCTGGCAGCTTTAATGGGAACATTCGTACTTCTGTTCGTAGACACTGCTCTAATTTTGAGCAGCGATTCTGATATGGATGACGAGGACGCAGTCAAAAAGGCCAAAAGTACGTTTTTTGTCGGTGTGCTCCTCCTTTTCGCCTCAATTTGCCTTTCGGTGTGGAAAGCGGTTGACCCTTACGGAAACAGCAGCGCCACTTGGGCAGGCGTGGCACTACCAGTTGCTTCGCTTATTCTCCTGCTTATGAATGTAACCCTTTTCAGCGCGCGTGCTCGGCGCGACGAGTTTTGAAGAAGTAAGCAGAAAAAAAAATGCAGTACTGCTCGGTGTGAATAAGTGTGCTGCTAATCTCGCGCGTACAAAAAGTTGCCTTTGGTTTTTTTGTTGGTACTGATAAATGACCTGCTGTTTTTAGGCAAAAGCAACAGTTTCAGTAAGAACTCGAGCTTTGTCGTCTATCATCGAGGCGCAAAATTTTTAACGACGTATGGAGCAAGCAAAAAGTGCATCGCTCTTGTTCAGTAGATACTCGATAACAGAAACTGCTTTTGTGTGAAATAGTACATTTAACCGCACTTCCTCTCTCTCTATGCCGGCTCTAATAGCTTTATAATACTCTCTCTTTCTTTCCACTCGTATCTTCCCTTGCTTTCTCTTCTCCATAGGCCTCTGGAAATATTGGACGCTGGTACAATCAATAAAGAGGAACAAAGTGCATCATTGAGGCTGGGGTGGAAAATAGAAGGAAAAACTCAACACGTCTTGAGTCTACTACTCCAGCGGAAATGGACAACTCAGGTACCGATTCTCAGGTGTCCCCGGAGCATCTTCGATCGATGAAGTCTGCCATTCACACCTTTTTGCAAGACACCCACGTATACGACTCGATCAGGGATATTGTCGACACCTACGTATCAGAACATGAGGGACAAACGATTCCGCAGGACAACTCAAGCGAGATTATGCGCATTGTGCGCGAGAAGGGCATTCTTCAGGAGCTCGTTTCCAAGATCCAGTCACACCCAGGCGTAAAGAACGGGGCGACCCCCACAGTGCCCAGCGACGGACGATTTTACCTCTTGGTCCGCCTCAACGGCGGCCGTGCGTTTGTCGACAACGTAGACATTTCACCAGCGACTGCTCGCAAGCGGTCGACCGTTTTCGCGGCACATTTCGGGAATCAGCGGTTTAGATCGGTGCCAAAGCCGTGCTCTGTCGATCCCTCATTTGACGACGAGTTCCTGTTTGAGGTGGACGCAACAGCTTTCGGCTTCAACGAGTGCGACTTGATTGAGATCTCTACCCCGTTTCACATCGCTGTGCTGCGCGAAGACGAGCAGCTGAACGTGGCCGAGCTGCTGGGCGAGAATGTTATAGATTGGAGAAGGGTGTTGAAGAGCGGCTGCGTCGGCCTCACGGTGGAACTGTGCGGTCGGAACGCAGGAGTGCCGGCCGGTATTGTGGATGTGCAGCTAGAGCTTGTGGCGAAGCGGAAAGTCCGCTACCGGGAGGAGGATGTCGCTATGCGTGTGGAGCAGCAGCGCGTGGCGGTTACCAACGCCGATCGCGAGTTCCTTGTGTATACGCGACGGTGGTGGGCCGAGTACCAGAGTCTGCGACCCACTCACAAGGAGCGGAGAGTTAAGCTTTTTGCCTCCACAACGACGGGGCGAATGGTTCCTGTGACGCACTTTGTGTCGCCTCTGCAGGCGGAGTTCGGAATCGACTCCCCACAGGACGCTGCGCGATTCGTCTCACTTCTGCGCGTCACCTCCGAGGTGGCGGACTCGGTCAATCCACTTAACACGGAGACCAACACCTGGCTCGCCCCGTTTATTTTTCTGTCGCAGCGACAGGGGCACAGCTGCAACCATGCAGCTCTGCTGTGCTCCTTGCTGCTTGGCTTCGGCATCGACGCCTACTGCGCGACAGGAACTTGCCAAAGCGGCGAACTGGGAGTCTTCGTCATCTCCAGGTCCGTTGACGCGCGTGGGGCAGTGACCGCGACTGTGTGGAATGCGACAACAGGCGAGCGGTTTCCTGTGCACGAGCAGGTGGCGTTCTCCACGATTGACTGCCTCTTTAACAACAAGTCGTTTTACGCCAACTGCCAGCCATCTAACAGCATCGCCACTGCTTCCTTCGATTACAGCAACGAGGAGTTGTGGAAGCCGCTTAACGTGCTGAAGCTGCGCATGGTCCCGCGGTACCCTCCGGCGCCGCTGCTGTTTGAGTCCACAAATACGCTTGCCGTGGAGCGTGCTTTAGAGCTGAGGATGCGCGCTGCGGTGACAGCTTACCGTGACACGTTTGGTGTCACCACCGCCTTTGACAACGTTGTTTCGTACGTTGTATCACAGGCACTCGTCTTGTACGAGCGCCAGCAGAGTGAAGGCCATCCTGAGAACTTTGTCTTCTTCCAGGAGTCCGTGAAGGGCTCGCTTGGGGCTGGCAAGACCTTCAAGGCTATTCCAATTAACGTTTCCTACCTCGACGAAGGCAGTATCATGGACGTTGTGCGCTCTGCCAGCGTCGGAAAAGAGATTTTGGACACGGTGGCCGAGAACGCGAAGTTCGCGGTCCGAGTGAAAGTCTTCTGCTTCCCTGAGCGCGTATACTCAGTGTGGGTTATGGCTGCGGTCTTTTACAGCGCAGCCGGTTTTCCGTAAATGCACAGCCCGGTCTTAGATGATTCACTTTTCCCTTGTTGACATTACAGCTTTGTCACTCAAAATAGCCGCGCAAGCTCCACTTTTCACATGCATAGAGTCGATATCCTCTCGATTAGTACCATGTACTTTTATCCTTTTTCTTTCTGCATTGTTGCTACAAAGCAGAGTCCAATACATTAGCGCAGAGAAAAAAATAACTTTATATGAAGGGGACTTCAGCATTGCACTTGCTAGGTTCTCAATGGTCACCTCCGGCGTTGCATTGCTTTCCTCTCCATATCTTGTCGGCACAGAGGCGCAGTGCCACAGCAGCTGTTGGAAACGGACAATGATGCGAGCAGTGCCTCTTTACGCACACGCATTACCGTCAGCATAAATTATGGCTCATCAGACCAGTGAGCGATGTCTCATCTTTCGCCTCTGCGTCTTTCAATTTTATCTACGAACTCCTTCTCCTTTTCCTGGCTTTTTTTTTGTTGCTCTCGTCGCTGCGCTCTTTGCTGAAAGTATCTCGTCACAAAAGAGGTCGTTCAACACACCAGAAAGAAAATCGGGTTTTCTTCGACCTGCGTTAATTGCCTTTTTTTTTTTGCTGTTACGGATCTTTGACTGCTTTTAAATACCCTCTTTTCTCACGTTTTCTGCAAATCTTTTTTCTAGCCACTCCTTTGCTGCTGCGAGCATTTCCAATTTTTCCAGATCTGTAGTGACGCTCCTTTCGCTGTCGGAATGCGTCGTTTTGCCACCGCGCTGCTCACGAGGTGCCTCGCCACCTCGTCTCGCACCTCTGCACTATACAAGATTTCGTGCGCGTCCCCTCTGCCAACTCACCCGGCGCGGACATTTGCTTCCACTGCTGCTCTCTTCCAGGTGGCTTCCCGCCCGGCTGCGGCGCCCGTGTCGTCAACGGAGCACGACGTGGTCATCACTGACGGAAACGGCGACAACGTCGACGTCTCTCCACTGAACACCTTCGCGGAGCTGCAAGGCGCACCGCAGTGGCTTGCCCAGGGTCTGCAATCGCTCCAGTTTCCGGCAACGACGGATATTCAGAAGTTCACCATTCCCCTGTTGGCGGATGGCCATGACGTCATTGGCCTTGCTCCGACTGGCTCAGGAAAGACAGTCGCCTTCGCTGTCCCTGCCTTGAAAAACCTGCAGCCGAACGCGGATGGGTCGCCGTCCGTGCTGGTGCTGGCTCCGACGCGCGAGCTGGTGCAGCAGACGACGAAAGTCTTCGCCAACTTGTCACAGGGGCAGGTGCGCATCGCCGAGGCCTATGGAGGGACGCCACGGGATGTGCAGTGCCGGCAGCTCCGCGGAGGCTGCGACGTGCTGGTGGCGTGTCCTGGCCGTCTGAAGGACTTCCTTGACTCGGGTGACGTGTCGATTCGGAATTTGAACTTTCTAGTCTTCGACGAGGCAGATCGCCTACTGGACATGGGTTTCCAGGTCCAGTTAGACGAGATCCTCGCTTACGTCGACCCCTCCTCCCACCCTCAGACCATGATGTGGTCGGCGACCTGGCCCCACTCTGTGCAGTCGCTGGCACGCAACTACCTTGCTGAGAACCGCGTGTTAATCCGCGCGGGTACTGCCGGGACAGGCTTGCAGGTGAATGAACACATCAAGCAGAGTATCTACTTTTGCAACGCCTTTAGAGACCGCATCGAAAAGCTTGGCGAGCTTGTGGAGGATGGCACAATCGACGACAACATCGACAAGCTGATCATCTTTGTAGAGCGCCAGACAGACACAGAGAGCACGGTGCAGGCGTTGAGCCACCGCCTCGGCATCGACGCACGCTACATCGGCGCTCTGCACGGCGGCCTCTCGCAGCGCGTCCGCGACAAGGTGATGGGACAGTTCAAGCAGAATTACATCCGCATTCTCGTCGCCACGGACGTCGCCTCCCGCGGCTTGGATATCCCGGATGTGACGTGTGTCGTCAACTTCCAGGCTCCGAAGAACATCGACAGCTACTGCCACCGCATCGGGCGTACGGGGCGTGCTGGACGGAGCGGCAAAGCGTACACGTTCATTGGGGGCCAAGACTACGCCATCGCACCCGGCCTTGTCGACTACCTAACGCGGTGCAACACCGAGATTCCCCCGGAGCTTGTCCAGCTGGCTGAAACTGCCCAGCAGCGGGCGAGTGCTTACGGCGAGCGCTCCGCTCGGCGAGGACGTGGCAGAGGTGGCTTTGGTCGGGGCAGGGGCCAGTATCAGGAGTCGGACAACCGCCGTGAGGGTTCCGGCCGCTTCGGCTCTGGACAGAGCCGGGGGCGTTCTAACGATTCCTTCGGTGGCTCTACCTTCGACTGGTAAAAAAAAAAATAAAATTGTGTCCGCATTCCACCGCTGCCGTTTGAGGGCTACATCGTAGCATGCGGTTGCATGTATTGTAGGCTGTTTCTTCATGACGGTCAAGTGAAAGGACGGGTGTGTGCAGCCTTCGGCTAAAAGTAGCGACAAGGTCCTTTGTTTGTATAAAATGGACGCGAAAGATTCTCCAATGAGGAAGGTTTCGACTGAGACAGGATTCGACAAGCCGTCTTTCACAGCTTCGTTATCCTCACGGCAAACAGGCGTTGTCACCGTTTCCTATTTTTGCTTTTTTTTTTTTGTGGCGGCCACTAATTTCAGCGTGCCATAGAACGCATTATTGGTTGGAAAGGCGTTTTTTTTTTTGCTAAGTGTCACGGCAGCGTTCACGACACAGACGAGCTAAGTATTTTCAATTTCTGTTTCTATCTCATAAGTTCTCGAAACGTTTCCAGTCAATGCAGTGTAGTGAAGCAACAAAGAATACATGCACAAATAAAAACAAAAAAAGACAATCCGGATTATCGTTCCACCAGAACACTACTTGTTTTTCTTTCCCCCTTGTGTAACTCTGAACCGTTTAGACCTTCTTCACAAACAACAGCCTCTTGTGTTTTATCTGTCTCTACTTTTGTCCCCCTCAAAGAAAGACATTTGCGTCATCTCACGCATGTTGGAACTTGAAAGTGCGTCAAAGGACATTGACTTTAGAGCGGCTTTGCGCGCATCGTGCTCAGCATCACAAGCGCATTTTTTCTCGGTGGTTCGCCCTACGTCCTCTGCATTCACACCGAGGCAGCTGACCAAAGCTCTCTCTCTCTCTTCGTGTGCTCGATGAAGGATATTGCTGAGTCTTCACCAAAAAGCGTGCAGGTCTAAAACCTTTAGAAGAGAGAGAGAGAGCTGATTCTCACCGACATCTGAGGAGTTTGTTTGTCAAGGTCGACGAGCCTCGCCACCGCTGCTTCTTGTGATTGCAATCTGAGCCACTTGTTTCACCTTCTCATCTCCCTTCTTACTGCGCTGCGCGCAACGTCACATCCGTGTCTTACTATTGTGTCTCCTCGCTTTTAACACATTGAAACGTTAGCTTTTGTGACAGAGCGTGCCGGTTTACCATAATTGCTGAGCTCTAAGCAAGAGTCCTTCCCTCGGCGATACCCATTCTTGCTCAAAAGCAAGAGCAAACACACAGTGCCCACTAAAAAAAAAATACCAAGTTTGCTACTCAGTCACTTTGCTCCTATACGTCTCCTCGCTTAATTTTTTTTTTCGCTTAGCTGTTTCACATGGCCAAGATCATTGGCCACTCGCCTGAGGAGCTGCGCCTCGCCGCGGACGCCCTCGCACAAGGCAGGCTTGTTGCTATCCCGACGGAAACCGTTTACGGCCTCGGCGGCAACGCGCACATGGAGAGCGCGGGAAGGAAAATTTACGCAGTGAAGGGACGACCGGCGACCGACCCTCTGATTTGCCACGTTGACACACTGGATCGCGTTCGGCAAATGTGGGATCTCGAGTGGGACAAGGACTCGGTTGACCTGGCGTGCGCCATCGGGTCGTCGCTGTGGCCTGGCCCACTGACGATTGTGTGCAAGGCGAGCCCCTGCATCCCGGAGTGTATGACCGGCGGCTCCGGCTTCATTGGCGCGCGAATCCCAAACAACGCCGTCACCCTGAAGCTTCTGTCGATGGTGGACTTCCCCGTTGCTGCGCCGAGCGCCAACACATTTGGCCACGTGAGCCCCACGACGGCGCAGCACGTGTATGACGACCTCGCCCCACGTGATCCGGAACTTCTCATCATCGACGACGGCCAGTGCGCCATTGGTATCGAGTCGACTGTGGTGAAGGTGGAGTCGAAGGACCTCGCGTTGGTGCTGCGCCGCGGGCGGATCACGGTGAGCATGATCCACCGCGCCATCGCCGACAAGTACCCGCAGACGCGGGTCGAGATCCGTGACACACGCATCATGTGTGGGCCCACCAACGCACCCATGGTCAGCCCTGGACAGCTGCTCACTCACTACTCCCCTTGCGTTCCGTCGTCCCTTCTCACGCCCGGCAGCCTGGCGGCGCTGTCGGCGTCTGCGGAGGCTCCGATTTATGTCCACCGCGGTGCGGATGTGGTGCCGATGCGCGAGACAATCGTGCTCGACTTCAATGGCTACCTGGCACGCTTTAAGAGCTTGTGCCTGTCGTACAGCGACCTCAGCCCGAGCGGGAGTCCGGAGCAGGGCTGTTTCGCCGTCTTCGACGCCTTGAGGGCGACAGAGTCGGTGAAGGGGGCAAGAGCGGTGGTCTTTCCTTTTGTGTCGGAGTGGCCACACGACGCCGAGGGCGAGGATCTGCTCGAGGCGGTGGAAGATCGCCTTTTCCGCGCTGCCTCTGGCGTGACGGCGGTGCTGACGAACGACGCTGCTCCTCCTCCGGCGCAGTCCACAGAGGTTTGAGATAGAGCTGCAGGAAGAGCGGAGGGACTACACACCGCAGCAGTGGCAGGAAGACGGTACGACACTGGGAAGTGGGTGACGAGGGAGGTACTGCTGAGGCGTGCGGTGCGACGGCGGTGCGCACATGTGTGAGTGTGTCCCGGCTGTTGCTGTTGTTGTTCTCTGGTGATGAACGCTTGCCTCCTCTGATTTCTTCTGTATGAGAGTCGGTTTTGTGTCGTGCGTTCGTGACGTGTGCACGATCCCGCCACTGTGTTTCTCTACCACGACTTTTGCAATCGCGTCTCAACTCCTAAGTGTATTTCAACGTTTAAGTAATGCTCTTCGCAAAAAGAGTCTTCCTATTTCCTTCCTTTATTTCGTGTCAGCGTGACTGGCCTGGTTTCTTTTTCTCCTTGCGGCTACGCGATTGGCCTCGACGTGCTAATGCACACGCGAGCATTCATGCCGTTGATAAAGGCCACAGGCGAGATGAGAGGGAACTTATTACCTGAAAGGGAGAATCTAGTCACTCCAAGCAAGCTGTAACGAGAAAATAAAAGATGATATTGGTCTACGGTCAGGGTGAATCGACCCGCAGAGGCCTTCTCACTGATTTCGCAGCTGTTCACCGGAGGGGAAAGCGAGGCGCATTATGCCATTTTAGTACTTCTCACCTTAAAAGACAGCGAAACAAACAAACCCGAGTCTGGAGATGCGCGTGTTATCACGCAGCGACGTCAACGCACGTGACCCAAACGTTGCGTCTCCGCACGTCAGCAGGCGCACGCAAACTGACAAGAAAAAAGTGAGTGAGGCGGTGCAAACGGGCACTCGATTGCCTTTCACAGTAACGCGCTTTAATAATCTCTGCCTTCTTTACTTTCCATTCATCTCGTCTCCCGTAACGCCGTCAACTACACATTGAACACCTCGCGGTAGTCGCGAGTAGCAAGTGCACAAGGTGCATCCCGAGCTGGAGCACTTCATACAGCCACCGCCGCTTACCACCCACCACCGCACGCACATACACACACCCACGCAAAGGAAGGAAAGAACACAAAGAGGAAACGCACTACGCGATGGCCGCTTTCCACCCTCGTGATGCTTTCATCCTCCATCAGGAGCAGATTCAGCGCATGAACGAGGGCGACGAGGTCGATACCTCTGAGGAGCAGAAGGTGCAAATCGACTTGCAGCGCATCACCGACAATGAATCCACCGCCGTGGTGATGTTCTCCCACGAGGACCACACTCTGGGCAACCCGCTCCGCCACGTTCTCATGCAGAACGCCGCCGTGACGAGCGCCGGCTACACCATCCCGCACCCGCTCGAGCCCAAGATGCTGCTGCACGTCCAGGCCTCCGACTACGCCGTCGAGGCCGTCGCGAGCGGTCTGGAGCGTCTGGCAGCCATCTGCGATGAGACGGTTCTCAACTTTGACAAGTGCATGGTAGAGCAGCACCGCTTAGCTGTTTCTGCACAGGAAGAGTGAGGAGGAGAGAGAGCAGAAGCTGTTCAATGCACCCTTGCTATCCTGCACATTGGCAGGAAGAGAGATAAACGCAGTTGTGTCGTGTTGAGCATGTATGTGCGCAATGGTGCGTTTTTGGCGTGTGAGATACTTCTGTGTTGCCAAAGTGATGGAGAGCCCGCACCATTAGCGAGAGCCATTGTCAATGGTCTCCAACGATTAACCGTTCCGCTTAAAAAAAAAAAGGGATCAGAGAAGGGAAGCACTTTTTTTTTCTTTTCTGTTTTTCTCACCCTATTAACTTGTTAAGAGCAACCACAAGCAATTCTACCATTGTTGCGCAGTGCAGGAGAAGGAGGTTGGAGCAGTGAGGCTCAAAAGACAGTGCCCGGCCGTAAGCGTCGCAGAGGCGGGGCTGACGAGGTACCGCCGCCCCCGACTACGCACAGCCCAATTGCAAGGAGGATACTTTGAAGTGCTGCATTAGAGGTCAGTCGCAATGCTGTAGCCAGATAGCTTTTCTGTGTGTTTGCGATAAGAACTCCGCACCATTCTCCGGTGTTTTGGCAGATATGATGCTATAAAACAACAGAAAATATGTCTCACCGCTCTCTCAGCTCTCATACTTTACTGTCCCTCTTTCTCCTTTTTTGTTCAAAATAAAAGTGCTTTAAAGGCCATGTGCCGAAGGCTGCACCACCTATCTTTCGAAGGCCTGAATGAGTGACGCAACGCTCTCTTCGCGCATCGCGTCAGCACTGCAGCAGCGGGGCGAGGACGAGGTTCTCTTCGCTCACGTCTCCATCTCTGCACCTGCCTCTTCCACTTTAACAGCCGCTGCTTCTACTGGTCCGTACGGAGTAGTTGACAAAAGTGTCACTGTACGAGTGTGGCGGATATTCGTGTCGTTGCTGCAACACCACGTCCGAACTGCGGCGTCATGCGATGAGAACGGTGCTGAGTCCCTTAGCGACTCCGCGACGCACTCTGTAAACGGTGCGAGTTGCAGTCCTTGCTGCGATGTTGGCGTCTACTGCAGCGACACCTTCCACACGTGCCTGCTCGAGAGCGCGTGTCTCTTTTTGGGGCTTTCGTTTTGTCCCTTCCGCCCCGATGACCCGCCGCTGCGCCTTGCCCGTCTAGAGCGGCGGCGACGGCCGCGGCACAAGCTGTCCCTCTCGCAGATCGATTCACTGCTGCAGGCGGCGACGGAGAGATATACGTCACACTCATTTCTGGAAGAAGAGGCGGCGGTGTCATTGCTCTCGTCAGCAGGTCTCACGTTGGACGTCACAGCGTTGCCTCCGTGTTTGGATGACACGTGCATCGCCTACTACATGCACACCTCCGGCTCCACCGGCGATCCAAAGTGTGTCGTGGCCTCTCGTGGGAACCTCCGTGCCTACGTGGACAACTTTGTTCATTGCCGCGACGCTCTTGCCGTCACGCGCGACCCGCCCTGCCGCATCTTTTGCCTCTCCTCCCCCTTTTTCGACCCCTCCATCGGCGATGTGGTGGCGACGCTGTGCACCCCGCAGAGCACCTTCTACACTTGCAGCAACGAGAGCCTGCTGAACGGCTGCCTTGGTGTGCTGCTGGCCACGGCGCGGCCAACCCATGTGGTGAGCACGCCTGCTGTGTGGCGCACCGTGTCTGCAGAGGCGTTGTCGTCCTGCGATGGCAAGGAGGACGCTCTGACGGCACCCATGAAGGTCTTCTTGGGCGGCGAACGGATGTCGCAGGACCTCATCGCTGCCTGGGCAGCGAGGGTGGAGCTGTACAACATTTACGGCGTCACGGAGGCCACCATTTACCAGTCCGTGCGTCGCGTCTACGCAGACACGCGGGCGACGGATGTGACGTGTGGCCCGGGTGTTGGCACGCAAATCGCTGTTGACGTGAGCAGTGGAAGAGGGGTGTCGGAGGGACGGGGTCACGCGGATGCTGTGAGCGAGGAAGAGGAGGAGGGCGTGGGAGAGGTGGTCCTCTACGGGGAACAGGTCTGCTGCGGCTACGCGGACGAAGATCAGCAGCCCAGCTCCGGAGCCAGTGCTGACGGCGGTGGTCGACTTGCCCCGTTCGGATACGACGCAGAAAGAGGTGCCCCCTTTTTCCGCACCGGGGATGTTGGGAAGCTTGTCTCGGACCGCGCAGGTCGTGAGGCGCCTCAGCTCGTGCTGCGGGGCCGCCGCGATTGGCAGATGAAACTGAACGGGCAGCGTGTGTCGCTGGAGGAGGTGGAGGGAGTGGTGCAGCGTGCGCTGGAGGGTGTGTGTTGCCAGTGCGCCTGCTTCTGTGTGCGGCGTGGCGGTGAAACAGGTGACGCCACCGCTCCCTCTTCCCTTCCTCCTTCTTCCGCCCCTCCAACCATCATTGGTGCCGCTGTGGTGCTGGTGGATGTGCCCTCCGCGCAATTCCTGGAGGGTCACCGGGAGGCTGTCACGGCAGCATTGCAGCAGCTCCTCGCCCTCCACCTCCCCGCCTTCATGATACCGCAGCGGTGGCGCCTATACTCTAGTGGGACGTCGTTACCACAGACGGCGACGGGCAAGGTAAACCGGACGGAGCTGGCACGCGTCACCGCAGCAGACGCGTTTGCCGAGTGTGGCTTGCACAAGGCAGACGTTTCCGCTGTAAAAACAGTAGAAGAAGGAGACGATGCGCTGTACGAGGCGGTGCGGTCTGCTTGGGTGCAGCATCTCGGCGTGTCTGTGCACTCCCAGACGCACTACATCCACGCCGGCGGCGACTCCCTCGGTGCCCTCAAGCTGAGCCGCGCGCTTTACCTCACTCTCGAGGGCGGCTGCGGCGATGACGGCATTGACGAGCACGGTGGACTGCCACCACCGTTTCAGCCCTGTGTGCTGCTGCAGCATCCCCGGCTGGGGGACTATGTGGCGGTGTTGCGACGTGAGTTGCCTGCCTTTGCTGCCTCTGGACAAGGGAGTGGAGGAGATGGCAGCGGCGGTGTTAGCGGCGCCGCAAAGACCGGCTCTCCTGCTGATGCTGCACCGGTGCACACCAACAACGCTCTTCTGGGAGAGGTGGTAGCCGCACAGTGCTGCGGACTCGCCGAGCGTCTTCTCGTGCACGGTGTAGTGGACGTGAACGGCGGAAACACGCGAGAGCACCGCTGCGTCACGCCGCTCCACATCGCCGTGTCCAGCTGCAGCGGTGGTGGCGGTGACGATGGCACAGATGGCAGCGCAGGGGAGGCTGTAGCGCAGCGCATGGTGCGCCTGCTGCTGCGGCACGGCGCGAAGCCCACCGCCGTCACACCAGATGGCGTCACGCCTGCACACCTGGCGGCCGCCGTCTCTTCGGCGGTGCTGCAGCTGCTCCTCACCGAGTCTCCCGCACTCCTCCACTGCCGGGACGGGCGGCAGCAGTCGCTGCTGCACTTCGCGGCCCGGAGCGGCAACGCGGCGGCGGTGTGTTTTCTTCTGGGTACGTACCACATGCCCCTCGACACGCGAGATAAGTGGCAGCGGACGGCGGTGCACTGGGCGGTGCTTAACGGCCACGTGGCGGTGTTGGAGGTGATGGCGGCCCACCACGCTGCCTCGCCCCTTTCTGCAGCTCCTGACACCGAGGCAACAAAGGCGAGCGAGGAAGGTGCGGAGAGAAGGGGTAATGGGACGCTGAAGCGGTGTCGACGCCACGATGAGGGGACGGCGCGGTTCGCTCGTCTGGCGCGCAAGAAGACGTACCTGGCGTACGAGACCGTGTCTGCAATAGCGCAGCGAACTTGTCCTGGCGAGGTGCGTGTGATGGAGCTCTGCCGGGTCCTCTCACCTGCTGTAGGCGAGGCGGTGCCGACTGCACCGGTGTAGCACATGTCGCGAATGCGTTGTGCAACCTCCGCGACGATGCCCGCGAGAACCGATGAGGGAAGAGCGCACGTGTGAGTCGAGTTTTGAAAAAGGGGGACGGTCAATTACAAGAAAGATACGATAACATGGTTTCTGCCTTTTGACGCTACGCGGCAGGCCTGTCCGAACAGCGAACTGGACAAGCTGCAATCTCCTTCCTTCCCACTTAAATGTCAGAGTCAGCGACGAGTACTCTGCTCACGGGAGGGAATGTTTCTCTTCATTGCTGTTGTGGTTCGTCTTTTTAATCTCTTTTTTGCACCCCTCTCTGCTTTATCGATGTGTGGCAAAAGCACAACAAGGAAAACGAGAAGAAAACGAGGGTGGGGACTGTAAATTGGTATTTGCCGAAGTCGAGTAGACGCACCTACACACACACACACATAAAAGCATAGAAAGAAAGAGAAGTATCAACCAAAGAAAAAAAAACAATTATAAACACACATACGGACGCCATGCTGGCCGAGCCCAGGAGCTCCGTTATCAACGGAGACCGAAAGCAGGTGACCTCTAAGTTTACAGACGGGAGCGAGGTGGTGGAGGAGTTTGACGTGGTCACGGATGCGCTGCTGCTGCGAAAGCGCCGTTGCAAGAACGCGCTGGGAGGCTACTCGGACTGGGTGATCGAGGTTGGCACCGAGACACAGACCCGCAACCTGGACAAGGCACTGATTGTAGAGGCGAGTGGGAGCCCAGTGGTGGTGCGGCAGGACACCAAGGACAGCTTTGTCATTCGTATCCGCAACCTGCCCTACCCAAAAGAGGTCTTCTCTGTCTCCGTAGAGCGCCAGGACGGCGATGCGGTGGGCAAGATTGTCGTGCGCACGTCGAACAAGAAGTACTTCAAGCGTCTCGACCTTCCAGATATGGAGCGCGCAGGTTTGCTGCTTGACCCCGCGAATGTCTCCTACGACGTGCAGCACCAGACGCTCATCATTCAGTACAAAAAGCCGCTGTCGGTGTTGACGGTGGAGGCCGCGGCGCGGAAGGAGCGGGCGGCGATGCCGTCGAAGCGGGTAGACAACAACAACTCCGATTGCAAGCAGCAATAGGCGCGAGGGCATGGCGCTTGTTGGTTGCTCTTTTCCCTTGCTTTTTTTTTTTTGCCTGGTCGTTTTGGGCTGCCGGAAAAAAGGAGAGCTGCTCCTTATCGTTGCTGGCGTTCGCGCTCATACGACGAGAGGAAGAGCTGTTGCGTCTGTGTCGCTTCTCCTTTACCTAAAATTGCTGAGCTCGTTTTACATTTGCTGCCGTGATGTACAATAAGAAAGAAAGAGAAAAGAAGAAATTGCTTGAAGCAGTCTTTGCGGCGTGTCGCTTTCACACGTAGCCAATATGAGAGAGAGAATGAGGAAGCTGGGTTTGGCAGAGGGTCATCAGATACAAGTAGAAGGGATCACCTTCACTACTGCCGCTACAGGAAGCGAAATAGCGTGGAGAGTAGCAGCAATTCTTGTTACTAGGAGGGCTTTCTAATTTCTTTTTCACTCAGCACACTCTGTTCCTTCTCCCTCTGTGTATATCCTTATTACTCAACGACGCACTGCGTGTCGCCTTCATTTGAGGCTGCCGTCTCTCTCAGCAGATTTGTCGTAGCAGGCGTACTTACTTTTGGCTCGGAAACACACAGCTCGCCTGTGTTGTGTGCTTTCCTGCTACCTTCCTCCTTTAATAGTGCGCCATCCAAACCGGAAAAAAGAAACAAACAAAAGCTTTAGCCATTGTAGTGAATAGCAGCAGGTATCGGCCTAGTTTAGGATAGAGACCCTTCAGCGATCTTTATTATTATTTTTTGCTTCTCTTTGTTGAGTTCACTGCTTGCAGCCAAGCGTGCAGCATTCCACTTTTTTTTTAATTCTCGTGTTGCTTTTTCTCCTTCCTTTTAGCTCCTCAACATGCTGCGCAGCACCGCCCGCCGCCTCGTGCGCGATCCCGTGCCGACCGATACCAAGGCTTTCTATACCTGGTTCAGCGGCCAGGCCTACCGCCAGGAGCGTGTGATCCCTGGCGGCTACCCCGCCATCCGTGTGTACCCCGTGTATGGTAAGCGCTGGTTCACCGGCCGCACCGTGATGGCCATCATCGCCGGCGTCTCCATCTTTGGTGCCTGGGTACGCCCGGAGCGGGAGCGCTACAACATGGAAATGCTGATTGAGTTCACGGAGCGTCAGAGCTCCTACCTGCCCTACCAGACCGCCGAGGTGAACCTGCGCTGCTTCGTCTCTAGCTACAAGCGCCACCGCTTTGAGCAGGACAACCTTATTGACAAGGGCTTCGTGGGTCTCACGTCGGAGTTCCGCAAGTTCTTCTACCACAGCGATGTCTGGCGTCCGGAGTTGCACGATGTGATGATGCACCCGTACGTCAAGTACGGCGGCCCCGTCACGAGCTACAACTGGTCTATCGGTTACTTCTAAGAAGCGGTGGATGTGTGTGTTTGTGTGTGTACCGAGTTTGTGTGCTTCCGTGCTTCTTTTTTTTTTGTGGTGAATTTTTTGTCCTTCTTAGCGTACACGGGGAGAGTTGCCGCAACAGAATAGTGTTGCTATATCATCTGTTTGGTCTAGTGCCAAGAGGAAAAAACGCAGCAAACACACACACGAAAAGAGTGGTTGGACTTTAGACGAGGTTAGTCGGCAACTTCTCGTTATATGGAGGTGCTAGTATTTTTGTTGGAGGTCTGTCGCATCCTCGCCAGAGCTGCTTAGCACTGAAGGGCCCGCATTCGGAGCGACCAGTGTTGTGCGGCGACGTGGATGGCGCGTCTTCGGATCTCGGCGGACTTCCGTTGGGTGTGCGGGTGCAGCGGCTTATCCACGGTTGCGATCGCCACTATGAAGCCCCACGCGCAAGTGCAGGACGAACTCGTTCGCTCGCTGCGCATGAGGGGGTAAATGAAAGACACGCTTGAGGCTCGCTTTGTTGCACAAATGTGGCAGCGGCCGATCACGCCTGCCTTTGGTTCTGTGTATCCTTCACCGTTTTCCTTTCTCCTCTCTGTAAACACCGCACACATCTCTTCCTCTCTGCAACTTTGAACCTCTGCGACAAAGATACCTGTTTTTTTTTTTTTTGCATTCCTCGCGCGTCTTACCCCTCACTTCCCTTTGTTTGTGAGGACCTTCAAGTGGGGGCGGGGCATATCCCATATCGTTCCTGCGGGATGGCGGCGCCGTCGATGCACGCCGTGGACGGTGCCCTCCGCGAGACGGAGGAGTACGCCGCCGCTTTTGACCTCGAGGTGTGGAAGGCGCAGCAGCAGCTCCGCTACCAGGCACAGCTGCGCGAGGCCAAGGAAAGCCTGGAGCGTCGCCTGCGTGCCCAAATGCGAGAGACAGAGGGCAAGAGGCTGGCCGAGCTGGAGGCGCTGCGGCACGACCTGGAGATGATGGGACGGCGCCTCCAGGCGGCTGAGGAGGCGGTGGCGAAGCGAACGGCACAGCTCGATGCACGAGAGGCCGCTTTCAACGCGCGGCGTGTGAAAGTGGCGGAGCAGCATGAGTCGTATGTCAGCCGCGCCGAGGAGCGTGAGCGTCGCACTCGCGAGGAGGCCCAGCTCACCCAGAGCAGCCTGCAGGCCCGCCTTCAAGAAAAGGACCGCATGATCGTCCAGCTGCAGGAGCGGCTAACCGTGGCGCAGAACGAGTACGACCTGCTGCGCCGGCGCGCCGCACGCTACCTGACGGAGCACACCGACACAGGCGGGCAGAAGCTGCGCGATCAGGAGTGCGCTCTCGCACTGGCTCACACGCAGCTGGCAGAGGCACAGCGCCACTTGCGCGAGAAATCAGCCGAGGCGCAGCGGCTTGCGGAGGACAAGGCAAACTTGCAGAGCCAGGTGCGAGAGGCCACTCGGCAGCTCACGATTGCCACGCGCAAGTACAGCCAGCTGAGCGAGGCGAGCCAGACGCGGGAGTGGGAGCACCTGCGGAAAGAGCAAGAGGCTCTCGAGGCGGCCAAGCGGAGTCGCACGCTGGAGGTCCGTCGAGAGCAGGTGTATAGGTCTGTTCCAGAGGCCGCTGCTTCAGCTCACCACGCCTCGCCCACCGCACGTGCGGCTGCGTGGTCGGCGGGTGGCGGCTCTGCCGAGAGCGGGGACGGGCTCTATGACATGATCGCCGCTCTTAAACGCGAGGTTGGCGCGAGCCTCAACGCGGCTGCGGCAACGCGGCGGTCGCACAGCGGCGGCGGTGGCGGGTCCGCCCGCCCGTTGCCGTTTCGAATTGTGGAGCGCCTCCCCGGCGCCGCACCCGCACCTTCTGCAGGACCTGTGCGTGGTGGAGGAGTAGAGCCGCATAGTACCACCACCAGTAGAGGGGCTGATGCCTCGGCGCGCACGCAGTCGGTGGAGAGTGCAATGGCGGAGACGGAGACGTCGTCCGTGTCGGCGGCGCTGTCGGCCATCCAACGCGTGCAGCCTTCTCCTTCTGCCGAGTCTTCCCCACTACCAGTTGGCGGGCGTGCCGCTGCTGCCAGAGATGCTGCCGCTGGTGATGGTGACGTCGTGGTGGACATGGGAGACACCTCCATGGAGAGCTACTATCCCCGAGCAGAGCTGCAGTCGTGGCCGCACTCGCTGCTGACAGAGCGCGACGAGGACCCACACGCCGTGGCGCCGCTGCCTTCTGCCCGTGCCGGCACCCTCCCTCCACTTGCCCCGGAGCTGCGTGGCATACCCGATGCGGCCGCCGCAGCCATCGCGTCGTCGTCGCCGTCGGCGCACCTTTCTCCCACCCCAGACGACTTTGTGCTCTCCCGTGCGGCACCGACGACCGAAGCCTCGCGAGCGCAGGCGGCGCGTCGTGACATGGTCGCCTTTGTGCAGCAGCTGAAGATGAACCGTGAGAAGCTGCTAGAGACGGGCGTGTACGGGGAGCAGGACAGCGTGGTGCGGGAGATGGGGGAGAAGATCCGAATGTATGAGGCGTACCTCACTCAGCACCCATGAAAAAAAAAGGAATTGGTTGTTCTCTCGGCGGAAATGGGCACACTTGAAGCCCCTTCGCCAAACGAAAGAAGAAAGAAAAGAGAGAGGCTGTACTACTACTACTAGAACTACCATGGTTTTATTATCGCACACTGCAGCTCGCGGAGCCGTGTGCGCTGCTGATCGAAGCGTTTTAGAGACTAGATTTTTACTTGACTTTCACTTTACCAAAAAAAGAAAAAAAAACGTAGATGCACTCACGGAGTAGCAAAGAAAAAAAAGCTTTTTTTTTTCCAACTTAGTAAACGCCGAATTGCGAGGGTCACGTGTTCTCTCTCGTTTACTTCTATACTTCGTCGCGTGCAGCACTGCACACACAGTAAGCTGCGGAGAAACTCGTTTTTTTTCCCCCTCTGCTCTTTTTGCTATTAATTTGATGCAAGTTTTGCTTCTTCACGCTTGACACTCGTCTTCCCTTTGTTCTCTTCTCTCCTCTCTTTTTTTTTTTCTGAGCACTTGACGTGTGGGTAGCAACTCAGCCATTGAAAAGCTCCTCCTGCACCTTCTCTCACAAACTCAAGCACTTTGGGGTGCACGTAGGCAACTCTTTCTTTCTTTCTTTCTTTCTTACCCGATGCTCTCCCGCATCCCCCTTTCGATTATCTTCTCGGCAGAAGGGAAGCGCCACGCCATCCCCCACTGCACCTTTCGCGTCTCTCTCACCCCATCCAGTGACGCCGCTGGCCTGACAGCGGCACAGAAGGAAGGCTTCGCCTTCTTTCACTACCTCGACTCCAACGATACTCGCCTGCCCTCCCACCCTCAACTCAGCGCCTACGCCCAACCAGCCGAGGAGTACGAGACCTACGTGGGCGAGGAGGTCTGGCAGAACGCGGCCGCCACCACCAGCGATGCGGATGACGTGGACAAGAGGCCAGCAGCTGTCCCCGCGTTTCACAGCGTGGTGGACTGGGTGGAGCGCGTCTTTGCCGAGGAGAGCTGGGCGGCTGACGGCGCCGTGCTGTGTGGGCGCTACGTCGTGGCCGACGACGGCGCATGGGTGGTGCCATCGCGCTCGCCGACGCTCTTCACGACCCGCGAGGTGTTTTTGCTCATGCGCAATTCGTGCAAGTTCTTGGAGGACGTGCACGCACAGGTGACGTCGTCGCGCACGTCTGACCACTCCGCTGCAGCATCTGCTAATGCGTGCTTTGAGTTTACGCTCGCCAAGTCGCTTGCGGGCTCAGGGGCGAGTGAGATGCGAGCCATTCTCCCCTACGCCCTGCACCGCTGCCCAGGCACCCAGACGTGGACCGCGGCGGACACGGCGGCTTCCCTGCCCTTCGCGGGTATCGGCCAGCGCATGACGGACGCCTGCTTTCCCTCGCTGATGGCCTGGACAGAAGCGGAGCACGACGGCAACTACCGCTGCATGCACCGCCGCATCGAGCAGGCTGCACTGCTTGAGCGGACGTGTGCGATGGACCCCGACTTCGTCTCCCGCCTCGTTGCGCGCTTCTACAAGCGAAACAGCAAGCAGAGGACGTCGCAGGATGCGCCGCTGGCGCTGCTGTTGACGGTCGACTTGCTGTTCGAAGGGCCCTCGCTGCCGCTCTACGTCTTGAGCGCCAAGGCGCGGGTGTACGAGGTGGCGCCGCGCAGCGATGCTGCGTGGAGTGACGTGAGTAGTGTGTGGGCAGCCTCCTCGACTCTGTGGGTACCGCTGCTGAAGATGGACGCAGAACTGGAAGATGCAGCGGCAGGTGAGAGACCCGCCACGCCAACCACCACCGCCACCGCAGGACCGTCTCCCTCCGTGTGTGCAGGCGACTCCGCGAAAATGGCCAGCGTAGAAGAGGACGAGGGGGAGGAGGAGGAGGTTGAGGACGCTGCGGCCGCGCTGAACTTCTTTCGCATGTTCCGCGATGTCGAGCACTGGAACGAGTACGTCGTGGCCATGGCCCGACGTCTGCACGAGGCGGCGACAGCGGCGGACGCATTGGCCAGCGCCGACTCGAACAAGCCTTCACGCGAGGTGCGACACTACTGCGTGATTGCGTCGGAAAGCGGCGACCTCGTCACGTGTGCGGATACGCTGACGAAGCGGGGGCTGCCGCTGGAGTTGATGCACCCCGAGCTGCTTGAGCTGAACGGGGATGCTGCCGGGTTTCTGAAGATGCTGCGCGACGGCCTCTTCAAAGCTCCTAACGAGTAAGATTAAAAGAGATAAGGCTTCCTAACCCCGATCAAGGGCACCACACCCTGCTTCATATACTTGTGTTTGTGCGGCTGGCTCGTTTGAAATTGCTTCTTTTTTTTTTGCTCTTCTGGCTCAATGCGTGTCTAAACGGTCTGAGCGCCTCTAATTCACATCCCTTGTAGATTTCTTTTTTTACAAATGGTGCTTCTCACGCTTTTGGTTCTAATTCTGCTCCTCTCCTTTTATCGACGCCTAAACGTCTGTGGCGTAGGTTTAAACAATGCCTGGCCTGCGTCGAAACCTCGCGTAACTTCTTACGAGCGTGTGCGCTGCTCGGAGAAAAATATGGTGCCCTTCTCGCACTCCGCCTCAACTTTTCTCTCTCTCTTCGCTTACTTACCATTATTGTCGCTCGACCCATGCAATCTTTGTCATCACAACGACCCAACCTGTGTATCATTTGTGCTCACCATCGCTGACAATGGCATTACAAGAAACCCGTCATACTACCCATCAAAAAAAAAAAACCAAAACAAAAAACAAACACACTAGTGAGTGTACACGCAACGAACGACTTTGTAGATAGCACTATCGCACGAGAAGTTGAGGACGTACTCCGCTTAATCTCCAATCGCATTCGACCCAAACAAGACCACGCTTCCTCTCGCAAGCACACCCTACATACTACTTCTGCACATCAATTCAAAAGAAAGGGCGACAGAGGGACATTCTCAGTAATTATAAGCCATTATACATCTTGGACGCCGCCTATACAACATTTTTTTTATCTTCAACCAGGACACCGCGTTTTCTGGGCTGCGTGCTTTTCTTTTCTGCCTCATCCCTCGTTTTTTTTTTTCCGTTTCAGTCTTCGCGTCCACGATTGGGACTCGCACGACACGCACCACTGCTATACATAAAAAGGAGGAAAAAACAGACGCACTCTTTCTCAAAAGAGAGAGCGATCGTTCGTGCTTGAGTTGCCGCGTGTTTTTTTTTTTTTTTCACGTTCGGCAGTTTGTTCAGCTGATCTCTACCCCTCGAAAAAAAACTAAAAAACTGGGCTGTCACAACGGCGTTGGAAGAGCGAGCTCTTAATAAGTTTATATACTAAACAATAAAGAGAAAGAAGCCCACGATTGACTCGAGCAGGAGTAAACCAAAAAAGAGATAATAGACACTCGATTTGAAGCCGGAGTGTGCCTGACACGAAGGGGTTCAGCGTCGACAAAGAGGCGGCCTCGTCCTTTCGAAGCGGCTCTCAGCTTTCTCTGTTTGTCGATCCAATACTCGGGCAGTTAGTGGACTGGAAAAAGAAAGAAGACAAAAGGGAAGTAAAGCGCATTCACTTTCGCTGTGCTTCGCTTTCTTCCCTTCCTCTTTACTTTATTGTTTCGCGCTAGTGTTTTTCCTTTTCCGTTCCGTTTTCGGCGGCGAATTCGCAGTGAGATTTCACGGCTGCAAACCGTGATACCTGCTTTATTTCTCTCTCTTACTTTATTTCCAGTGTCCTTTTTTAAATTTTTTTATTGCTCTTCTGCCTTTTCCAAAAAAGAATTCTTTACCCCCTTCACCTCTATTTCATTCTTCTTTCTGTGTGTGTCCACCGCGCACCAGTGGCGTACCTCTTTTTGAAAACTTTTCCCCGTTTTTTTAAACCGTCTTCGCTTGTTTTCTTTTTTCCCGCTTTTCTCTCTTTTTTCTCTCTCCTACCCTCTCTGCATCCGAGTGGCTTTGTTAGTTGCCTGCCTTCCTATCTTGCCTTCTTAATCGCTACCTTGTTTTTGTTTTTTGTTCCGCTTCCTTTCTCTCTTGAGTGCCATCTGGGTTTTACTTACATATTACAGAAATAAAAAAGAAATAAAAATACACAAAACAACAAAAACAAGTGGCATCAGATCCTTCTTTTTGCTGCCTACTCGTTTTGTCTTGCTTTTACCAGGCTAGTGAATTTTTTTTCTGTCTCTTGCTCCCTTCACTTCTTCGTTACGTTTCGAAACCCCTCAGTGTTTTTTTTTTTCCCCTTTCAGTCTTTTTCACTAGCGTTTTGTTTCTCGCACTCACTGCGTATCTGCTATTTTTTTTTTGACTAGTATTTAAGTTCCTCCACTCGTAAGCTCTTCCACTTTAACTTCACCCGTCCAGCAAGTCGTCTGACACGCTCTCTCACATCGAGCGCTGAAAGACTGACGGAGCGTGCGGGTGAAAGGGGAGGCGTGCCGAGAACTAAAAAAAAAAAAGAGAAGAGGAAGCGAGGGGAAGCCGTGGTAGTTGGCAAACATAACGAACAAGGACAATAATTAGTGAAGCACAGAAATTGAGAAAAGGTGGCACATAAGCACACCAAACGAAAGCGTCGCACGTGGTTGCAGCGCATACCGGAGTCACGACTCATCTCACATTTAGTCGTCTTTTTTTAAGCTTTTTTTTTGTATTTGTTTTATTTGGGTCCTTTTTTTTTCCTAGGGCTGTACAAGTGGATATTAAGCGAAGCCTCGCTTTTTTTTTTCCCTTCTCTCTTCTCCATTGTGTTGCTCCTCGCAACTTCTTGTCCTGCTTGTGTGCATTCAGTAGTGTAAGGGAGTCGTGACCCCCGTTTTTTTTCCTGTTTTCGGATCTTTTTCTTATACCATCTCAAAGCCACACAAATAAAGTGTGCCGGAGAGCGCGGCCTCATTTTTTGAGGCACGTCGTGTTCTCTTCATCTCTCTTTTCTAGTAGATTTTCCTTGTCTTCCGCTCTGCTTGATTTTTTGTCCTCTTTTTGTTTTTCTTGGTTGATTCATTTCACGCACACTTCCTTTTTTATTTTCTTTTTTACTATAATTTGTGAAATATCTCGTTGTCAGTGATGCCGCCGAGCACCGCGAGCATCGGGAAGATCATCGGGGAGAAGGAGCAGTACCGTATTGAGAGCCCGGTAGCGGTCGGGGCCTTCAGCACAGTCTACCGATGCACCCAGCTCTCCTCTGGCCGCACCTTCGCCATGAAGATCATCGACAAGAAGGTAGCGGCGGACAACCACATGCGCGAGGCCCTCATCCGCGAGGTGAACGCGCTGGAGATCGCCGGCAGCTCGCCCTACGTGACGAGGCTGGTGGACAAGATGGTGTCGAAGCACAACTACTATCTCGTAATGGAGCTTGCGGAGGGCGGCACACTGCTCGACTTGATCCGCGAGCAGCGGCAGGAGCTCCGCATGCTGCAGGCGTCGCTCTCCAGCTGCCGCGACATGGCGGAGTCCCTCCGCTCCACCACGCCACCCTTCATGCAGTACGACCGCGTACAGCACTTTTTCAAGCAACTTCTCCTCGCCCTGTCCACTCTGCACGACCGCGATGTTGTGCACCGCGACGTGAAACCGGAGAACATCTTACTGAACCGTCGCCGCACGCGCCTCGTGCTGTCCGACTTCGGCTTTGCCTGCCACGCCCCGCCCGGGACAGAGCTGCATCGCGCTTGCGGGACGCTGCGCTACTGCGCACCGGAGCTGCTGCACGAGACTCCGCGCTACGATGGCCGAAAGGTGGACGTGTGGGCAGCAGGCGTGACGCTGTATGTTATGCTTTTCGGTGGTCACCCCTTCCGCTGCGCCAGCCAGGACCCCGACACGCTGCTCGACGTCATTCTCACGACGCGCTACCGCATTCCCCGCCCGATCCCTGCTGACGTCGAGGACATAATACAGCACATGCTGTGCGTCAACGTGGCGGAGCGGTGGTCGGTGAAGCAGCTGCTGCAGCACCCGTGGATGGCATCGCTCGGGATGGAGCTGCGGTCGCCCTCGGCCCGCTCCGCCTCTGCGAAGCGCAGTTTCGTGAGTCCGGCGGGGTCCTCTACGCTGCCGACGGGCTCGCACGATGCGGCGGAGTCGGTGGTGGAGCTGCTGTCCGAGGACGTTCCCCCGCTCGACGCGATTCCGTCCGACGAGGAGCTCGTCGATGACGGCTTCTATCACAGCTCGACAGACGACAAGCAGAGCAGCATGTCGAGCACGAGCCCGGTGCAAAGCGGTGTGTTGACGCGCATGCCCACCTCCTCAACGCTTGAACCGCAGGCGGCGGACGTGGTCACGGTTGTGGCAACTCCAGCCAGCGTCGGTGCGGCAGGTCCTAATGATGCTGCTGCTCCCGCTGCCGCACTTCCTGCGCCGACGTCTACACCAGCCGCGGCGAAGCGAGAGGTGTTGCAGCAGGGTTCGGTGTCCACGTCGATGGTCTCGATTGAGAGCTGTGCCGACACGGACGACGAAAACGGAGACGAGGAGCCGGAGGAGGAATACGGGGAAGAGGGCCCTGCGCGAGGCGGCGCCAAAACCGCGGCCACCCCTTTCCCGCACCGTCGTGCCTCACGCCCCATGTCAGACGCCGACAGCAGCGCCTCCACCAACAACACCTTCTGCGGAGACGGGGAGCTAGAGACGTGGTGGGTGCGCTACACCTACGGCCTCTACCTAACCGCCCGCATCGTGGCCCGCTTCGCGGGTTTCGTGGCGGTGTGCATCGTGGCTGTGGCGGTGCGAGTGGTGCTGCGGCGGGACATTGTTGATCTCCCGCTGCCGGAGGCGCTGCGCAGCTACATCTCCTACCTCCTGTTTACCCCGCTGCGCCGCTCCAGCCTGGTGGCACACCAGCTGCACATGAGCTCTTCAGGAGAGCCGCCCTCGCCACTCTCCGCAACCAAGAAAGAAAGGCTATCGGCTCCTACGTTCGACGGCAGCTGGTCGAGAAGCGCACGAGAGGCGCGTGCTACGGCGAACGCCGCCACGCATCCGAACCGACAGGCGAACACGTCGCCCATCCCGGGGTCTGGTCTGCGCCGCTACGTGCGGACAGCCGATCAGCTGATGCGTGACTCTTTTGTGGGCAACGCGGTGCGGGAGCACAATGCGTCTCTCACCGACCAGCAGGCGTCGCACTCGCTGCCTTCGCAGGTGCCGTCCGAGACCTCTCTCACTTCCTCACCTGCGGCGCCGAGCCTCGCCACCATCGCCCCGTGTCCGCCGTCTTTGACAGAAACCGACCGCCTCTCGTTAACGCCGCCGACGGGGAGACACGGCAGCGAGGAGGAGGAAGGCTGGATTGCGGCGTGTGCAGCAGCTGCGTGTCCGCGGGACTCGCGATGCAACTCCACAGAGCAGCACTCCACCACGAGCTTGAATGGGTCTGCTGCGCCTACAGGAGCGGAGGATGCGGCGGCTGCGGTGGGTGCTGCGGCCACACCCCTTGTCTCGCTCATCACCTCCTTGCCCTCGCCGCCGCTGGAAAAGAACTGCAGTGCCGTCCCGCAGCCCACGCGGCGCAGCTCTGGCGTTGGCGGTGCCACCTCCAAGAACGCCGACTCACAGACCGGCGCCACCGACACGACGGAGAGCGGCGACAGCGGAGAGGAGAAGATGGCTGACGCTGGGGGACACCTGCAAAACATGCTCTCCCCAAGCGCGCCGCTGCCGCGTGTCTTTCCAGGGCACCGCCAGCGCTCCGAGGACTTCCCGATCCTCGATGACAACCTTGTGGCGCTGTGAGCGTGCAGGAGAGAGACAGAGAGGGAGAGGATGAACAAGGATCGTCTCTCCTTGCTACCAATCGACAGGCTGCTCGCTAAACCCCCGGTTTGCTTCACAGTTACCTCTTTCTTTTTTCTCCCCTTTTCGTGTGAGGATGTGTGGACTGCTTGTGTTGTTGTGTGCTCTCTTATCACTTATTCTATCTTTCTCCGTTCTTTTTGTCCTCTCTTCGTGCTTGACGGTGTCGTACTTTTTTTTTCTTCTTCATCCTGTTGATTCTCGTTTTTCTTTTTTTTCTCTTCTCTTCGGTTCTTTCCTCCTTCAAAACTCTTCTATTTGTTTTTCTCGTCTAGTTCTCCTTCTTCTTTTTTTTCTTACTTTCTCTCCTGTCGCTCGCGTTATTGCTGCTCTGACGTTTGGTTGCGTGCCCGTTTACCTCATAATATATTCGCTTCCATTCTTTTCTTCTTTTTGTTGATGAAATACCGGCGCACTCGCTTGACTGCGTTTGAAGCACCACTGATTTCTTTCTACCTCACTCTTTTTTTTTTTTTACCCGTTATTTTTTTTTTTTCGAAGCGTTCAACGCTCACGCTTACTTCTTCGCTCCACACTAAGGCGGAATCCTTTCTGCTGATGTGCGAGCTCTGTATTATACACGCTTAAATTGGTTGAGATTGTGGTCTGGGAGCGCGTTGTGTGCGCTCACTCTCGCTGTGCTGAGATGGCTGTTGCCCGGATTCTCACTTTTTTGTTTGTGTCCTTTGAGAAGAGTGGCCGCCACGAAGGGAAGTGACTTACTTTTTTGTTGTTTTCTTGCTCAGGAAAGGAAGCATTCGAATATCTTCTCGTCTCTTTCCCCCTTCTGACTTTTTCCCTTTCTCTGCTGTGGCCGCCTCCCCGAGATCAAAGCTGGCAATACGGAGAACTCTTCGCGGGAACTCAATCGCTTACAAGGTGGTCGTCTTTGTTTCCTTGGTGTGTGCGGAATCGAAGACTTGCCTGAACCCTCTTTTATAAAGGACGCTTCAGGTACGCAACTCAAAAGCGAAAGAGGAAGAATATATGGACAAGGCGCCTCAACTATCCTCTGCGTCCTGCTGCAGCCTCTTGCTTCACGCATGCCATTTGCGTCACATTAAGAGGAGGCTGCGTGAGAACAAAAAAAGGAAAAACTACGAAAGCCATGCATTATGGAGCAGCAACGTGGCGATCCACCGCAGCCCAACTCGCCAGACAGGCTCTCTCTGAATCGTGCATGTGACGTCTGAAACAAAAAAACAAAACAAAGACACAACACATGAGAGACGGAGTTTTTTTTTTTATGCTGCTTTTGCTTTTAAAAGGAGCCTTCCTTTTATTTCTCTAAAACACAGCGTTATACATATCTTCTACACATAAAAAACGTCTTGTGCATAACTATGCTTTTTTTTTTGTTTTTGAGTTTTGTTCGGACCCTGCTGCGTTGACGACACGCTGTGTGCAGCACCGAGTTGCGGCGACCAAACGTGACGCATAAAACGTAGATGTACTGACCTGCAAGTGTCTGTTCTTGTCTTCTTCTTCATGACTACCGCACTACGTTTGAGTTCGCATGTGAAGCTGCTGAGGGACGTGCTTGTTTCCTCCTCTCTGGGCTTCGCGCATCCACATACACACCAACTCTGACCTTGGGTGCTTCGCACGTGCTGCGGGCAGCCGTAACTGGCACGGAGGTGAATACAGTGGGAAGATGGGAGGAGCTAGGAATGAAACAAGAGAAAAGAAAAGTGTGGGTGGGGTGCTCTCTACTGGTCCGTGGAAAGGTTATCAATCACGTTTACTTCTCGCTGTACTTTTGCAGTTGAATTTCTTGTTTGCACCACTGCACAGCGAGCTCACGCGTCTGCCGCCTCTCCTTTTTTTCTTTTCTTTCACTGTTTTCCATATCTGTTTTACCACTCTTCTTTGCTGTGTTCTGTGCTGTGCACTTCTGTTGTTCTGCGAGAGGCAGGTATGATGCACACATCACCCAGTGTTGTTTTCTTTTGTCTTTTTGTTGGTTAGCATCCCCACCTACTGAAAGTCTTGAAAACTTCACCTTTCTTTCTGTTCCCTCTTTTTTTCCCTCTTACCGTTTTTATATATAGTTAAGTAAGTGAACAGGTGTGTCTGGGTCCCCACCGATTCCCGTTCACCCCTTTCTTCTTCCCTTTGCCTGATCGGCCCGCTAAAGCGCACGTGGACTTTTTCATTTCCCTTTTTCCCCGTGCTCCTCCTCCTGTTTTGTTATTTCGTGTCCCAACCACTCGTTGGCAGGGAAGAGAACAAAGAGGCGATGTACTCGCACCTCTCAACGTTCAACGACTACTTTTACCTGGACAACTTCTCCCCTTTTTTTTGTGTTCTTTCGTGCCCGCTTTTCGTTCGTTTTCGTGATGTCCTTCGGCTCTTTTTCCCTTTTCTCTTCAATAGTTTGTGTTGGGGACGCCTGAGGCTACGGAGCGCGATAACACAGGCTCAGTAGTGCTTATATAAATATATGTTTCTGTTTTTCTCGTCACTTCTTTCTCTCTCTTTTTCAGTTCCCTCCACCTTCTGCCGAAAGGCCGTCGAGTCGGACTTGGCACACTAAGAGCAACGATTTGCGTGGCTTACCAGTGGATACGAGGGACTACGGCTTGGGGGATTTTCCGCTCGCGGGATTCTTATTTCCGTGTGTGTGGGCTGATATACGCATGTATGTGAACACAGAGCAACAACAAGAACAGCAACAAAAACAGGAAAAGGACGACTCACTGAGGAGAGTTGAAAGGTGCACGCTAAGGGCTGTCAAGAGGGGCTAGGAGAGGATCCAGCACGGCCTTCTCGCTTGGCGCGCTTTCTTATTCGTTGGATTGAATGCCCGCAGCGGAGACAGGAAGCTATTGAGCTGACACGTGTGTCATTGATGCTTGCGTAAATGAAGAGCGAACACTTTAGGCGCTTGAAAGATTTGTCTCTTTTCTCGTCGATGTCTAGCGTGAAGGTGCGCCTACGAAGCTTTTTTTCCTCTAAAAAATGAAAATGGACAAATTTTATGCTGCTGCTCCTCTTCTACTACGTCTATTTTTTTCCTTTACTCTTTAACACGCATTTGTGCGTAAGCCTATTTTATTCTCCTCAGATCGAGCCCTTCACTCTTTTCTTACATATCAGATACCGCTTTGCTTCAATTCTTTTCTCTCTCCGCAAAACATTTCCCCCAAAACAGCCTTTTTTTTTTTTTCGTATTTACAAGCTTAAAACACACACACACAGACACACACACACACACACTCAAACGCGCGCAGACATTCCCTAATCTGCAGCCACAATGCCTCGTGCTCGCTCCCTCCTCTCCTCGCTGCGTTCGCCGTACGACGACGCGCCGTCGCCCTTCTCCTTTGTGGAGACGGTCGAGACGTCACCGGTGGAGGAGCTGCATGCACCCGAGGTGTACCTGCAGCCTCCGACCCCGGAGCCAGATTTCGCCGGAGCCGGTGAGCGGACCCCTGCAGTCCCGCTCGATGTGCGTCTGCTGCCCTTCGCCTTCGCTGTCACGTACTGGTGCGGCCTCGCCGTCCTCTACGCCTTCTTTTTCTTTGTCATCGTTTGCTCATCGACGTGGCGCGGCCCGGTGATAATCTGGGCTGCGCTGATCCCGACGGTGGTGTTTGCGCTGTGGCGGCGCCTTCCTGGGGAGCGGCAGCGGGTGGAGAAGCTGTGCAACGAGATTGTGCTGCTGCGTTGTGGGGGTTACTGCACTCTCGGGGATCCGGAGCAGCGGGTCCGGCAGCGCTACGCCCCGGCGGTGGAGACGGAGATGTCGGAGCGTCGCGGTCAGTCGCGGGAGCGGCCGCGGTCCTTGGTGAACGTCAACTACGCAGGTCTTGCGTAGCCCTGCGTAGTTGACGTTGTTCAGACAGATTCTTCCTTTTTTTTTTGCTTGGTCTTTAAGACCTCAACTTCGCGTCACTCTCGCGTTTGCTTTTGTACACTGCTGTGAAAAGTCTCTCTTTTGCTTTTTTTCCTGTCTATTCCCAGATGATAAACTCATACGAGAACCAGAATACACACACTTACATGCCAACAAGGAAAATAGAGAGAAGGTGATCTGCATGGCGTGAGCAACCAAACGACCAAACGAAGCTTTTCAGCGACACGTTCCTTTGCTGTTCTCGCATCGCTGAAGAGCACCGTTACGTCTCCTCCTCCCTCTTTCTCATAGATGAAGAGAAAAGAAAGGCGGTCCTCTCCGATACAGGCAGCTCATTCTACTGAAAGGTGGTGTGGTCGTTCGTTCGCCTTTGAAGCAACTCCGCTCTTTTGGTCTTCCTCTCTTCGTTTTTTTCTCATCCTTTGCTCGGCGTGATTCGCAGACAAAACAGAGGGCAATATCATTGTCTCGTAAAGCGCTACTCGCCTCGAACACCAAGAAGATCGGACACACTTGTTGCGGCGCCGATCACAGCGAGAGCCTGCCACTGCGTTTCCTACCAGAAGAAAAGGGAAGGTAAGGAAACACTGCTGCGGGTGTTCTTCTCTTTCTAGTGCAACCTCTGGCCACATACTCCGAGACTGTTGTGCCAATGTGTCCACCTGATTGCTGCCGTAGCACATGCTGCGCCGCTGTGTACTACACCTGCCTCGCTGTCGTGCTCGCCTACCTGGTGTTCTGTGCCATTCTCGTCCCCGACTACCGCTACGTCGCGCTAATAGTGATGGCGCTGATTGTAGCGTGTGCGACCTCGGCGTGGCGGCTGCTGCCCTCGGAGCGGCTTGTTGTGCGGATCAAGGCGGAGGCACTCGCACGCCACCGCTGCTGCCCGCCGTCGGGGGTGGTGCATGACGGGCACTGTGCCGCACGTGGTGTGAAGACGGCTGGGATGGCGCCACACGAGCCCTTCACGGGAGACATCCGCGTCTAAATTAAGTTTTTTTTTTATATTTGTTCACAGTTACTACACATCTTTTTTCCCGCCTTATCCAAATTTTGTTTCTGGTTCACTACTCCGCTTTTCTGTTTCCTTTTTTTCAAATATTTCTTTAGAGTCATGAGCTCCAAGTTTCAGTTGCGCTGCGTTCTTCACCTCACTCTTTCATTGGACTGCCGGATAAGACGGTGCTGCACGACTACAGGTGAGTCCGCCTCCTCAGAATTTTTCCTCAAAAAAGACAACTTACAAAAGTAGGGTAGAAAACACCGTGTAGGTGTTGAATTCTTGGTGAAGCTGAATGAGTGACTTTGGGCAAAAAAAGCTTGTCTTGCTTGACAAGCATCAGTGGCAGAGAACACAGTTTGTAAAACTGTAGCTCAAGCTTTTCGGGGTGAAGTCGAGCTACCGTTTACTGAACTTTTCTCACGCCATCTCTTCCATTACTTCTTCTTTACTTCTTTCTTCCTCGGTTTGTGACCTTGCTTGTCGAGCAACCTCGCTTCTTCTCTTTAATTCTTTCCCTCGACCGCGCAGCTACACAGTTTGGCACGCGCTCCCTCTGCGTCACGTTGCCACCTCGTGCTTGCATCCGTCCTAAAGAACAACACCCACGTGTCACACAGTGCATTCACAACACACACACACACACACAAACCAATAAAACTCACAAAAGCTCGCCAACGAGTGTTTAGACTCCCCCCCCCTCCTTTTATCTGTACTCTTTTCTCCTGTTATAGCCATGGCGACTACGACCCACTGCGCGCATGCGCAGGTGTACATCAGCGCCTGCAGGCGCGAGCACGCGCAGTGCTCCGACGCCCTCGTCCGTGCCCTCGACACCAACGCCAAGACCGCCATCATCGGCCAGGGAGAGGTCCCTCTCAACGATGTGGACATGTGCTGCGTGGCAGAGGTGGTGCGCGTCCTCGCTGAGGACTCCGCCCTCCGTGTGCTGGTGCTGGAGGAGAACTCTTTTGGCCTGCAGGGCATCACCGGCCTGATGGACGCCATCGAGGCAAACCCCAACCGCATCCGTGAGCTCCGCCTCGGCAAGAACAACTTGAAGGATCAGGCCGCCGTCGTTATTGGCCACACCCTCTCCCGCAGCGGGTGTGGGTTGAAGGTGCTTGATCTCTCCGAGAACGGCATCACGAAGCTCGGCGTCATCCCGATTGCGGCGGCGCTGCAGCAGCCTTTTTCCGACGTGGTGGAGCTCAGCTTCCACAACAACAAGATTGAAGGGGATGCGGCGACGTACCTTGGCCAGGCTGTCCGCGCCGCGCCGCGACTCAAGCACCTTCACCTCGGCTACAACGCGCTGCGCGACACGGGTGCCACGCAGATTGCGCGCAGCATCCCCCACGCGGCCTGCCTCTCCACGCTCGACCTCACTGCGAACCGTATTAGCCGCGAGGGCGGTCAGGAGCTGGCGCGCGCTCTGCTCTCCCCCTCCTGCACGGTGCAGCGGCTGAACTTGCGGCACAACCAGCTCGACAGCGACACCATCGAGGCTTTTGCCGATGTCCTCGCCCACAACACCTCGCTCATCCAGCTCTTCCTCGGCTTCATGAACCCATCGCCCGAGGCTGCCGCGACGGTGCTGGCAGCCGTCCCGCAGAACCACACGCTGCTGCTGCTCGACGTGTACGGGTGGAAGCTGAACGCGAAGAGCACCTTGCCCCTCGTGCGCACCATTCAGGAGAAGAACGCGTCTATTGCCGCCATCGTCACAGACGCTTGTCAGCCTATCGCGGCGGAGGTGGATGAAGGCAACGTGGTGCGCGAGGAGGAGCGCGACCTCCACCCCATTTACGTCGGCCCCGATGACCGCGACGCCTACCTCGCCACCAAGAGCCTGCGCCGCTACTCGCGTGCGCAGTCCAAGCGGCAGTCCCGCACCGCGTCGCGGCTGCAATCGCGTGCACGCGGCGAGTCGCAGCCGGTCAGCCGTACGGCCTCATCACGCCGCCGCGGCGATCGCGAGGGCAGCCGACCTGCCAGCCGCTCCTCTCGTGCTGGCAGCCGTAGCGAGCGGGAGGGAGGCGCTGCGGCCGCTGCGACAGCACCGTCAGATGATGCAGAGGGCGAGCCACCGCGTCGCAGCTCGTCGCGGCACAGCCGCCACCGCAGCGGCAGCGCACACCACCACCACCGCCATCGCCACCACCACGGCGACTCGGAGGCGGCTGCGTCGGCGTCGGCCACCTCGCCGCGCTCGGCCCCGCAGTCGACGCGGTCGGCGCCGCGGTCTGCCCGCTCCGCTTCTCGCCTGTCACGCGCGGCCGACGGCGGTCGTTCCCCGCGTGCCGCCGCTGCGGACTCTGCACGTTCGCCGCGCGCTGCTGCTGGCGGCTCTGAGCGTGCCCCCTCGCCCCGCTCCTCCCCCGGTGCGGGCCAACTCGTCCCCGTCTCTGCCAAGAGGGCGGAGCAGAGCATCGACGTCTTGCTGGACGAGCTGAGCGACACGCCGTGCGCGCCGCAGACCGTCGCCGTCTTCCGCAACATCATCCGCGTGCTCGAGACGACGTGCAGGCAGCAGAGTCTGCACATCGATGCGCTGACGCTGCGTGTGGCAGAGCTGGAGAAGCGGAGGGAGTGCTTCTGCGGAGGCGGTGGCCGCGGTGCCTCTCCGTCAGCGACCGCGGCGGCGAACAGCACTGGCAGCAACGGCGTGGCCAATGGAGCGGCATCGCGCTCTCCCGCTGCGACGCAAGCCCGTGCTCCTGCTGGTGCTGCTGCACCCATGAGTGGTGGAAAGGGAGGGCAGAAGAGCGGTGCCGCTGCGAACGGCACGGCATCGACAAGTGTGACGCCCTTCCAGCGCGGTGCCAGCCAAGCCGGCCAGATCAAGGCGACGAGCCAGAGCCCTTCGCGCAGTGCGGAGACGAGCACCACCGACGCCGCCGCAGCCTCGGCGAACAAGGCGGGGAAGCAGGCGTCCGAGCAGCCGCAGCAGAACTCAATTCTCAACTCATTTCAGCGGTCGATGAGCCGCATGAGCCAGAACACGACGGCCTCGGTAATGGAGCGCTGCACGACGCCCTACGTGTCGCAGGAGGACGTGCCGCCGGAGATTGCCCACCCAAATGACGAGTCGGGCGAGCACAAGCCGGAAGGGGTGGAGCTGCAGCGTTCGGCCAGCATTCCGAGCTTCCCGCCGCGCATTGAGCCGTCGCCGGCGCAGGACGCGATGCCGCCGCACCGTAAGTCCGTCTCACACGCGTTTTAAAGAGTTGTGGTTGGTCCTGTTCAGGGAGCGTTGATGTCCCCGAGAGTGGGCACGTGGCTTGTACACGAGAGGCACACTCCAGCACCGCGCAGCTTTTGCTGTGGTAGACGAGCAGCATAAGAGGAGTTGCGCCGATGTTGTGAGGCACGACTCCTTGCTTCTGCTTTTCGGGTTTCTCATTTCATTTTCATTGACCGAGCCAAGGGAAGGGTAGGATGACAAGAGGAAGTATTTCTGGCCTTCGCCTCATCGACGTTATCGCTTGCATTTTCCTCCCTTCTTTTTCTGTACTTCTCATTCTCCTTGGTGGCTTCTTTGCGGCCCCAATTCTTCTCCCCTTTTTCACTCGTGGGAAGCACTTTGCCAATGCGTTGGTAGAGCAGCAATCGGGAGAGAGAGCGAGACAAAACCTTTCATTTCCTCGCTCACTTTACAAGTATCTTGAGGGGAAGGAGAGGTGTTGAGGTGTTGAGAATGTACATACTGCTGGCGAGTGCTGGTACTTTTTTCTGAAAGATGAGACGGCACATTAAAAGAAAGAGAGAGAGAAAAGGAAAAATTAAAGAGGCAGTGCAAGCAACAAGGCGTTTTTGGCGTTAGCCACAGGAGAGATTGAGCAGGCTCTACTTAGCCTGCGCTGCGCCAATGGCATGTTCGCTAATGCCGTCTTTTATTGTATTTCTTTTTTTTTCTTTTCTCTTATGATGGGCACCAGCGACTGTGTTCGTTTTTTTGTTTTGTGTCCCTCCCCCTCTTTTCCTCTTTCGTTCTTAGAGCATTACGATGTACATTCTGGGAGACATTCTCAGGGAAGAGAAACAAAAATGAGGCTTCTTCTTTTCTCATTTACACCTCATTAACGTCCTGCATGCAGCCGTTGCGTGTGCGTGTTTTTTTTACTTTTTTAAAAAAATATTTTTATCTGTATAAATTAAATGTTGGGCAGTGCGAAGGGAGGGAGGCAAAGAGGATGTGCTCAAGTTCATAAACGGGAGTTCAGCGACGCAGCTCTTTTTATTTTTCTTGCCGGCAACTCTTAGCGTCCAAGTTTTCCAGTTTCTCTGGTGGTTGCCAATGCCAAGTGCAGTGCTTTTTCCCTTCTGTTCTAGTGTGTGTGCTGGTGTCACTCTCATTTTGGTGACTTAGAAATGCCACGTGCTCACTTTGTCTTCCCTTTTTCTATCTTGTCGTGAATCATCACGTTGCTGTCTTCGCCTTTTTCGTGAGTTTCTCCTCTCTCTCTCTCTCTTTCTTTCTCTACCTGGCGAGGCAATTCAGGACACTGTCGGCGATATGCACGCAGCTCATGCTTGCTCTTCTTTTTCCTTTTCTCGTTTTTCTTTGGCTGTACATGGTAGAGGGCGGGAGGCGGTAACCCAAGGAATCGGCTTGCCGTGTTTGCGAATGGCATCAGCGGAGGATCAAGAATCGAGGAAAGACAGAAAAGTATCGTTTGCCTCTTGTGCGCAACACAGTAGTGGGCACCGCGATGAGGTGCTTCGCTGCCAGAGGCCTCAAAGGTTTTTTTTTTTGGGGGGGTTTCTTCCCTCTTTTTTTTTTTTTTGGTCGTTCCTCTTTTTCAGTTTTTTTTTTTTTTTTTTTTTTTTTTTTTTTTTTTTTTTTTTTTTTTTTTTTTTTTTTTTTTTTCCCCCTTTTTTTTTTTTTTTTTTTTTTTTTTTTTTTTTTTTTTTTTTTTTTTTTTTTGTTTTTTTTTTTTTTCTCCCCCATTTCTCTTTTCTCTCTTGTTGCGTTGCGAAGCGCGCACCAACTCGACCTCAATGAGCAATAGAATACTCTCAAGAATGTATTTTTCTTCAAAAAAAGAAAAAGAAAAAGGAAAACAACAGCAACAACAACAGCAGAACACTTGCGGCCGATGCAGAAACAGAGCGACTTGTGACTTCACTCCGCATCCACGACCGGGCCACGCGGATCGCTCTGTCGTTGTCCGGTGTTCAATGGTTGGAGAAGGATGGTGGTAACAAGCGTAGGAAGCGGGCCATTGTGCCTGAGACAACAACAATAAAAAACGGTGTATTCCAAATAAGATGCCCTCGTTAGTTTTCTTCTGCGGAGTTTTCAGGGGAGGTTTGTCAATGGCTTCAACGCTGACGCCGACCACCACCGTCCTCCTGTGCAACGGGTTTGGCTGTTGCTCAGAGCGGGAGAAAAGTGAGAGTGCTGATGCCGTCTTATCTGTGTTTGCAGCACCAACTGCTCGTTTCACATTCACCCTCCTCTATCTTTCTCTTTCTCTCTATCTCCCTCCTTCCTTTTAACCGATTTACATCCTCCGCGTATTTACGTACCCTACACCCCGTGAATGTGTCAATCAAAGGGTTGTAACGGTGTGCTCTGATACACACCTGAACACCTTTTTCATTTCGTTTCGCGTGTTGTTCTGATTGGTGAGGTAGAGCACTTGTAAAAAAAAAAAAGGTAGTGCAGCGCGGAGGGCTTTTCTCAGCAAAAAAAGGACTAAATAAACAAGAAAAGCGAAATACAAAAGCGAGATAGCACCGCACACCACACAACCAGCAGTCATATCTGATAGCACTACATTCTTCTTTTTTTTTTTCTGTTCTGGTTAGGAGCGAGTTGGGACTTCGAGAAACTCTCGCCACTGCGAGCTTAGTTCACCTCGGAACCCATCGTTTGGTGGACGTTGACGTGGAAAACGCATATCACTGTAATTTCACGGACACACACACCCACACACCTGGTTGCTTCTCGCAGCAGACGTCTTTGAAGAGCCTGCAGCAAAGTAGCCCGTCTTTATTTTTATTTTCTCCTGGCGCGGCTCTGCTTGTCCTGCTTTTTAATCGTCTAACGAAGAGATCGCTCATTTTATCTGTCGCTCCTGTTGTTTGGACGATTTGCCCGACTTTGAAAAGCTGGCGGCGGCTGCACTTTCTGCTTTCTCTTTCCTTCGCCGTCCGCCTCCAACTCTTATTTTTTCTTTATTTTTTTTTCTTTTTGGTGTCAAAGTCTCACGGTGAACCGCATTCTGCTGCTTCTTTTCACCCCTTTTTTTCTTTTTACTTTCACCTCTCTTCTTGAGTAATCGTGCTTGGTGAGCAATGGACAACATCCCGTTCCAGCGCAATTTGATTGTGAACGGACAGGTGCCGCTCCCGCCACGCCGCGCGCCGGTCTTCGGCCGCCATATTAGCGACGTCGAGGCGAGCGGTAACGCAACGGAGCAGTCGATCAACTTCATCTGGTCCCGCTGGCGCGATGGGCGATACGGAGAGCTGACGGAGGAGCTGGTCCGTGTGGGCGACCTCATTCAGAGCAAGGAGGAGATCAAGTTCTGCTCCGAATTCCTCGCCTTTGGTGGTATTGATGTGTACTGCTTCATCCTGTGCGACCCACTGTCCCCGCTGCACTTTCTGAAGGACCGGCACACGGAGCATCAGCACTACAGCGCGTTGTCTGAGCACCGTCGGCAGCGCAGCATCGAGACGCTGCTGAGCATCTACTCGGAGATCATGCTGCAGCTGACAGACTTGCTGGCCAACCAGAACGACCTCGGCTGGGCCCTTTACGACCGCTGCCCCGGTCTCTTCTACCGCCTTATTGAGTTCCTGGAGGACAGCACACTCTGGTCGTCCGCCACGGGCCTGCTGGAGCACGCCCTGTCCTGTGTCGGTCCCGTCATCGAGATCAGCAAGACACCCACCCTCGTGAAGGTGCTGCGAAGTGCGTCGCCCAGCGCCTTGGCAGCCTTCTGCCGCTTCCTGGCACTGCTCATCTTGCCAGGGCTCGCGCAAGGGCAGAACCCCATCGCCGCGCGTCGTCTTCATTACCCCGAGAACGTTGCGGTGCTGCGGCAGGTGCAGCGCGTGGTGGACAGCAACGTGTTGTGGTTAATCGGCGAGGAGGGCTTAGTGGAGTCGCTGATCCGGCTCTGCGAGCTGCGGCCAAACGGGTTGCGCGTGCAGCAGGGCGGGCGGTCGATGATGATGATGCCGCCTGCGGCGACTGCTGCCGTCGCCATCGACGCGAATGGCAACATCGCCGCGCGTGGTCGTGGGGCGGCGCAGGGTGGCCTCGCGAATGCCGCGAACGGAGACGACGAGGAGTGGGAAGACGAGGAGGAGGAGACGGAGGACGAGGGCGGCGAGGGCGGCTGGCGCGATGCCGAGGAGCCGGAGGGAAGCGCCGCCTCGGGGGCCAGCGACGGCACGGCAGACTTCCTCGTCGACGGCTCCTCGCTTCCCACCTTTTTTGCCGGCATCGAGCGCCTGCTCGGGATTGGGCAGAACGCCGGCGCTGGCGCTACAGCGGCACCCCCGCCCGCGCTGCAGCGTGCATCGCCACCGTGGCAGCCACAGCAGCCGCAGCAGCAGCAGCAGCGACTCGGGACGGCTGCTCTTTCCTCCAGCAACGCCGGTGCGGCTGCGGCAACTCGTGGTGGGAGCGCCGCCCCGCGCAGCACTGCACTGCCACCGCAGCCGCCGTCCACGCAGCAGGCGCAACCCCGCCCATTGCAGTCGCCTCTCTCTCCTCTCGCTGCTGCTGGTGCTGGGGAGGCGGTGGGCCAGAGCGATGTGCTCGAGTACCTGCGCTCTGCCGTGCGCAGCGGCGCGCTCGGGGAGGCGCTGGAGGAGAACGCCTTCGGCACCGGTGCCTTGGCTGGTCAGGCCGGTGCGAGCCCCAACTCCGACCTCGCACGCATACTGAACAGCCTCGGTGCGTCGCAGAACGTGGCGGAGCAGATGGAGTTTCTCAGCCGCATCACATCGAACCAGTTCCAAGACGAGGACCCCTCGCGCTTGGTGCAGTGGATGCTGGACCGCAACCTCCTCGAGGAGGACGGCATGGACCAGAGCTTCAAGTCCTCGATGGAGATACAGTGGTGGGTCGGCGCAGTCGACACGCGGCAGCGGTGGCGCCTCTGCGACCCGTCGTTGCTCCCGCAGCGCGACGACAACCGCTGCGGCCTCGTGACGGGCGCGACGCGGCGGCTGGGGAGCCGTGGCTTCCACCAGGTCAGCATCGACGAGTTCAACACGGCCAACACAAAGCTGAATCAGCAACTCTTTGAGCCGCTGCCAGCGGTGCGCGACATCGCGGAGCTCGACGTCTACGGGGTGCAGCGCATCGTCGAGTCGCAGAGCGAGGTGCTCTTTCTGCTCAACATGCTGCTCTCCACCTTCTACTTCAGCGATGCGTGGCGGCTGCTGCGGGACTGCAGCTGGCTCCGGCGCTCGGTGCCGATGATGGAGGCCGCCTTTGGGCTGGACCCGACGCTGCCGGCGCTGGTCGACGTTCCGCCGCACGTGAACCTGCCGGACGAGATGCGCACGCAGCCGCGCTTCCTCCCCCCACGCGCGGCAACGCACGGGGCCGTTGACGGCACCCGCAGCAGTGCAGCCGCATCAGCTGCACCGCCTCTTCCGCCTACCTGGCGCGTTGTGCCTTTCCTGGAGCTGCTCGGCGACAACGCCAGCACCTACCTGAAGGACCCGAACCAGATGACAGAGGAGGAGCCGGACAACCACCAGCACGGGCCTGACACGATGCGCAAAATGGAGCTGCTGCGCGGCCTCTACGAGTACTGGAACGCGCAGGACCGGACGGAGCAGGCGATGGTCGTGGAAGACGCCGCGGCGGTCGTCAGCGCCAACGCCAATGCGAGCGCGATGGCGGCGGTCATCTGCCGCGACCGCGAAGACAGCTGCGTGCGCATCGGCCTCTACCAGACACTTGAGTCCTTCCTGCGCACCTTTCTCTTTGACTCGGCAGACCGTGATGGTGCGACGTCGCCGCAGACGGTGCTCGGCGCACAGCTGCTGCCGGCGATGCTGGAGCGCGTCTACAACGGCACCCGCATCTCCGGCTTGAATGGGTCGATGGTGCCCTCGAAGCTGCAGTCGAACATGTTCACCTTGCTCGGTGAGCTTGTCCGCTACCACAGCGGAAACCTCGCCATGCTCTGCGCCTACGTCTCGGAGAAGCTGGACCTTTCACGGCTGAACGAGGCGATTAGCAACACGAACCGGCAGAACCCTGTCATCCTCTCCACGATCCACGAGGAGGTGGAGGAGATTCTCAAGCGGCCACCGCTGGAGCGGGAAGAGCACGAGCCTTTCGGCAGTGTGCTCCTGCGCCGCATGCTGACCTTCGGCGTCGATACCCACCTCTTCCTCCGCTCGCTGATTCTCTCCCTCACCCCAGGACTGCGCTCCAGCGGCAACTACCTTGCGAAGCCGGTGGACGACGCCGTCGCGGATGTGCGGCTGCCACCGGCGCCACCCGGCATCGGCCGCACGAGCGACATCATCTCGGGTGATGCTGTCCGCATAGCCTACGTGATTCGCGTCTCGCGGCAGTACGCACGCGACATTAGCCTGGCGCCACGTGCAGGGTCGTGTCGCACGGAGCTGCTGCAGCGGTTGGTGCAGGCGCTCGCGCAGACCCCCCACCGCCAGCCGCCCGAGCAGCGGCCCTTCCCCGGGCTCTTCAGCAGCGCTGACGACACGGCATTGCTGCAGAGAACGGCGCCGCTGCCCCCAGTCGGGCCACCGCCGCGGCTGCGTGTACGTCTCTTCGGATCGCGCAATGCGCCTAATCCTGCGCGGGACACAGGTGAGAGCGCGCTTGGCGAGGATGCACCTGCGCTGACGCAGTTGGCCCCGCTGGCACGGCTGCTGCTGGCGGAGCCGCACAAGCTCGTCTTCAGTGCTCTCTGCGGGTTGAACATCGAGGCGATGGAGGACAACACGCGGCTCTCTGTCGTGACGACGGTGCTGCTCGTCTTTCTGCGCGTCGCCGCCGTTGGCGATGCCGTGCAGGACACCTCTGTGTCGAGTGGTCGCGATGCCGAGACGAGCATCCGCGCCGTGCTGGACAGGCTGCGTCCTTTTGCCCAGCACGGCTACGACACGTGGCTGGCGAAGGAGCAGGACATCCGCGCACGACAGGCAGAGAAGCGGCGCGCCGCTGCCGTGCTGGCCGCCGCTCGCGAGGGGCGCCACTTCCGCAGTCTGCAGGAGGACGACGGCGTCTGCATGTGCGACTGGCGCGACGCAGCCACCACAGAGGAGGCGGAGGCGGAGGCGCGGGTGCGGCGTCGTGTCAGTGCAGCTGGTGGGGCTGCGGCTGCGGGGGAGGAGGACGAGGAGGACGGCGCTGCAGTGACACTGGGGGCGTCGTCCACCACCACCGCTGCTGGCGCTTCAGGTGGCGGCTCCTACACGGTCAAGACGAACGACTACGATGCGATTGACTTTGGGGTGTCGCCGATTGTCTCGCGCGGTGTGCCGGCGCCTGACCTGCTGCGGTGGCGCTGTCCCGGGCTGATGTGCTACGGCTGCTGCGACCCCCCGCACGAGGGCAGCGTCTACCAGCGTGAGTTTGGCGGCTGTTTCTACCGCAGCTTCTTCCGCTTGCTGTGCCTCTGGATTGGCTACTACGCGTCGTGCCAGCGGTACGTCGCCACGGTGTACTTCAGCACCGAGGTGGCTTTTGGGGAATACAAGACGATCGCGCTGTACCTGCTGAGAATCCTGCCCGACTACTTCATGCCGCGCTACTCGGAGGTGGTGATGGCGTCGCTGCGTTGCTAAGAGCCGCAGCGGAAAAGGCACGAAGAGGGACACAGAGAGAGAGAGAGAGAGAGAGAGAGAGAGAGAAAGAAATTTCTGCTGCAGTTGCAGTGGTTTTTCAATCAGTGCCTTTGGCCAAACAAAGAAAGGAAGAGAAAGCGAGTGGGTTTTCGTGAGGGATGTGGGCTTGTCTGCTACGCCGTTGGTACGCACACAGCTGGTGACTCTCTTTCTCTCTCCCATTGGCTATTCCTCTCTCTCTCTCTTATTCTGTGCATGGGCGTGATGCATTACGTGGAGGGTGTCGCTGACGAGACTGAAGCATCATCCTTTTTGTATTGGTGTGAGTCTGTGCCTCTTGTGTGCGCAATCACACGCCTGTTTCCCTTTCCTTTTTTTCTTCTGCGGAACTGGAGGGGCGGTGGTGCCATGGTTCTCCCGCTATTGCCTATTTCTTTTTCTCCTTCACGCTGACGTGACTAAGAATACACCCACACAACACCGAACCTTTTAACAAAGAAAACGCAGCGTTGGTTCGCTTGCGCTTTTTGCTGTCCTCCTCGTGGAGGGGTGGCATGCCTTACCTCTTCGGCTTGTATAAACCGAAAAAGAAAACAATCATACTGCAACGCCAAAAAACGCTTTTCGTACCGCTTCCGAAGCAACAAGCCTCTGTTGAGAGATGCGCGTCACACTGAGCTACGATCTCTGGGCTCAGGAGACCACGGCGACCGTGAAGAAAAAAGAAAAAACAGCATTATCTGTCACGCTTGTATGGCTCCCGGTAGTGCATTTTTTTTTTCTAATCAACACCCGCGCCACTTAGTGAAGCATTTCTTCTTTTTTTCTTTCAAATGAGACGCCATGCTCTGGCAGCTGTGTTGCGGAAATGCGTCCTTGTGGCTGTGCCTCTGCATCCTCCTTTTTTTTTTTTTATGGTTTCGATGTCGAAAGTGGAGGCCGATGGTGCTTGCTAGTCCATGAAGGTCGTTCCTACGCGGCCCCATTTAAAGCTCCCCTAACGTACCCCGCCGCGCCTCCCTTTTTCTCCTCCGTCGACTCCTTTACTGATGCGATTCTCTATAAAACTGGATGCACTACCCAAACGCACTCCTCTTCGAGTTCAATTTCGGCTGCTGCGTGTGAACTCCGAAAAGAAATACAAGAACTTGCAAGCACTCCGTTTCTCTCTCACTCTATCTCTCGTCATTGCCTCCTCTGCTCCTCTTGTGCGCTTCTTCTCCGACCACAGTCAATATCTTGTGCCTTTCATTGTTGCTCTACTCTTCTTTTTTTTTTTTCTCTGCTTAACTGCCTTTGAAAAAAAAAAACTCAAAAAAGGAGTGCTTATTTTTTTTTTCCTTCACACTCACTCTCACACGCACCTTTCTCAATTATCAAAACAAACACGATCTGTCAAAAATAAAATAAAAAAATGAAGCGCGTTGCCTTCAGCTGCGATCACGCCGCCGTCCGCGTCCGCGACGAGGTGATTGAGATGATCAAGTCGTCCACCTCCGTCGCGTCGGTGGTGTACATGGGCCCTGATTCGGAGAAGTCCGTTGACTACCCAGACTTTGCCTCCCCCCTGTGCGAGGCGATTCAGAAGGGAGAGATTGACATAGGCTTCCTGCTCTGCGGCACCGGTATTGGGATGTCCATTGCAGCGAACAAGCACAAGGGCATCCGCGCCGCGCTGTGCCACGACCACGTCACCGCCTTCCTTTGCCGCAACCACAACGACGCCAACGTCGTCTGCATTGGCGAGCGCGTGACGGGGATGGAGGTGATTCGCGATATTATTCTTACCACCCTCAACACGGATTTCTCGCACGGAGAGCGCCACGTAGGCCGCCTGGATAAGGTGAAGGACATCGAGCAGCGCGAGCTGTGCTGAGCAGATCGCCGGTGCGTCTATCCCACTTTTGGACCTTCATTCTGGCCTTCCACGCTCGCGTGTAGGGTCTGTAGTGAGGCGACTGAGAGCAGCGACAACAACAGGAAAAAAAGTAGGCGTCTGTGTGTCTGCAAATGAGAAGGCGTTTTCTCTCGCGCTTGGTTTTCATGCACAACAGCACTCACGCACGAAGTCCACCCCTTCCTATCGTTGTGGAAACAGGCGTAGACGACAAAGGATCTTGAAAAAAAAATCTGCGTTAATCGCTTTAACCGAACCCCTTAAGGTATTATACAATCGAATTGCAGCGAAGGAGCGAGCGACAACCAAACGACGATGCGCAAGAAGACGGGGAAAAAAAAACAATCATACACAGAACACGTAATCTCTCTTTTCATTGCTGAGCGCGAAACGGTGCAGGAGGAGGGAGGAGGGACGGAGGCATACACAAAAATAAAGGAAAAGAAAATACGGAAGAAGCAGGGAGGTGTGGTGTGCACTGACGGCAGGGAGAAGGATGAGTGCGTGCGTTTTGTGTTTGTGCGCTCTCCAATACTCGCGTGCACTTTTCCTTCAATAATATAGCTTCTCTCAATCTCTTTCTTCGCTTTTTCTTGTCTTTTTTTTTTTTTTCCGACCTCACTATCTCTCCCCCGTCTCCACCTTTCTTCTTCGTCGGCAGTCTCCTTTATTATTGTCACACAGGCACCTATTTTCGCGCGCAGGTGCGCGTTTTTGCTTTTTTTTTTCTGTCTTGATTTGCAGGAATGCGCAGGTGAATGTTTTTTTTTTTCCCTTTTCCGTTTGGCTCGCTGTCGAGCCATCCGGTGCCGCGAATCCTCTTCCCGCCCTCTCTCTCTCACCTTCAATCTCTTTCGATTGTTTTTTTTTCTTTTTTTGCTGTTTTACTTTGATCTACATCGCACGGGTGGCTTCAAAGGAGCTGACATTCACGTCTTTGGGTTTTTATTCTCCTTTGAAGACCGCAAACTGTACTTACTTTTGTTTATCATTGCCATTTTTCTTTTTCCCTATTCGCGCACAAGCACACACACACACACACACACACGTTCGTGTGATTACATACACTGTGGAACCGTTTTATGGAAGACGTGAAGGGACGTCGATGAAGAGGGAGAAGAGGCAAGGAAAAAAAAAAGGAAAAGCAGGTAGTGAAGTAATGTGAAGGTGTCGACAGTGAGTCCAGAACAACTGGAGAAGAAGAAGAACGAAAAAAAAAAACCGAGCATGAGAGATGAACGTGTTGCAAAGCACTTGACTCTCAAGTGTTTGTTAGGTGGCTCTGAGGTGTGTCGGTCGAGAGCACATCTTTTCTAAAAGTTTCGAAGTGAGGAAAATAAACAAGTTGTTTGCCAAAGATTGTCCGGCTCTAACCGCGCGGCTACCTCTGCCCTGACTTGAAGCTTCTGCGGCACCTCTTCTGTCCCGCAAGGTCTCTCCACTCTCCATCTCCGTCCCTCTCCAACACTGCTGCGAAAAAATAATCTTTTCCCTGTCTTTCTCAACACCACTCTCCCGAACGCCCATCTCATCATTTCTTCACGGAAAACACCGCATCCTCGTTGTCAGCTGAAAAGAAAGCCGTACGCGGGCTCACGCGCTCTACTGTGTATCTCCACTGAACATGATTGTCCGGCGACAGCTCGGACAGCTGCGCTGGGTGCGGTGTGCCGCGACCTGCCTGTCGCCCTACACCCTGTGCAGTGGCTGCACCTCTACGTCTGCTCGCAGCTACAGCTGCTTGCGGCCCACCTGTGTCCTGCGCAGCAGCTCTCCGACGTCCACCACTCCCCTCTCCGGAAAACCAAGCCGTAGGCCGTCGACAGGCAAGCAGAACGAGGCTGACGCGGTGCGGCGTATCCGCAACATCGGCATCGTGGCACACATCGACGCCGGCAAGACCACCACAACTGAGCGGATGCTCTTCTACGCCGGCGTCACGAAGCGCGTCGGCGACGTGGACAGCGGGACGACGACGACGGACTTTATGAAGGAGGAGGCTGACCGCGGCATTACTATCCAGTCTGCTGCTGTCTCACTGCGATGGCACGATCATGACGTGAATCTCATCGACACTCCTGGCCACGTCGACTTCACCGTGGAGGTGGAGCGGGCGATGCGGGTGGTGGACGGCGTCGTGGCCCTCTTCGACGCCTCGGCTGGCGTGCAGGCACAGAGCTACACGGTGCTGCAGCAGAGCCGCAAGTTTCACGTACCACTGCTGGCTTTTCTGAACAAGATGGACAAGTACAACGCCGACTTCCAGATGGCGGTGGCCTCGATTCGGGACAAGCTGCAGGTGGAGCCGCTGCTGCTGCAAATACCCCTGCACGGCGAGGACGGCAGCTTTGTGGGTGTCGTCGACGTGGTGGAGCAGACGGCGTGCCGTTTTGGTGGCAAGAACGGCTCGGAGGTGCTGCGGACGGAGCTGAGCGAGGCGGACGACCGCGGTACCGTCTCGGGTTCTGGCGACGTCGACCACGAGCTGCTGCACGTCGTGCGGTCGATGCGTCGCGCACGTCACGACGTGGTGGCGCAGCTCACCGCCGTCGACGATGCCCTCTCCGAGAAGTTCATCGAGCTGCTCGACGCGACGGACGGCGACGAGGCGGAAGCAGAGCGGCGGTTGCCCGTTGCGGCGCTGCGGGCCGCCGTTCGTCGCTGCGTCGTGCAGCCCCTGCGTGGTCGGCCGCCACTCATTCCGGTGCTGTGCGGTGCATCGCGACGGGACCAAGGCGTGCAGCCGCTGCTGGATGCCGTCACCTACTACCTGCCCTCGCCGGCGGACCGCCACCCGATGGGGCTGACGCGGGACGGCCTGCCCGTCGCCCTCCCGCCCGCCTCTGCCGCGCCGACGGTGTCGACGGTGGCGCTGGCCTTCAAGGTGACCCACGCCGTACACCCAGGCAAGGGCCAGCGCATGCCGCTCGTCTTTGTGCGCGTCTACAGTGGCAAGATTGCTCCCCGCATGGCGCTGGCGAACCACAGCCGTGGCAAGACGGAGCTGGTGGACAAGTTGTACGTCATGCACGCAAACCAGCCGGTGGAGGTGCCGTTCCTCTCTGCTGGGCAAATCGGCGCTGCTTTTCTCTCGCACACGTACACTGGTGACACGCTCTTCTCTCTTCCGGTGCAGCACGTTCTGCAGGCGAAGCAGCACGTGCGACTTGGCGATGTGAAGAGTGAGGTGTACACACTCGAGGGCATTGACGCCCCACCAGCCGTCATCTCTTTTTCAATTGAGGCGGCGACACGCAGCCAGGTGGAGCTGCTGAAGGACGCCCTGGCGGAGCTGACTCGCGAGGACCCGAGCCTGCGTATGGCGGAGAACGAGCAAGGGACGGTGGTGGTGAGCGGGATGGGGGAGCTGCACCTTGAAATTGTCATGTCGCGGCTCGCAAACGAGTACCAGGTGAAGTGCCGCCTGCTGCGCGCCATCATCGAGTACCGCGAGACGCTGCGTGCGACACAGAGCGTGGAGAAGCACGTGGGCTTCTTCAACGAGCTGCCCTACGCCGAGTTCTCGTTGGAGCTGCGTCCGCTGTTGGAGGAAGGCGGGCGGTGCGGGCCCAGCGACCACTGCCGCTTCCGCTTTGATGACGCCTTTGTCGAGTCCTACATGGGGGGCTCTGCGCAGCAACACAACAACCATCAGAGTCAGCACCAGCAGCAGCGTGGCTCCGGACGTGCAGATGACGTGCGCAACGCCAAGGAGGAGCTGCGAGTCATCGCGGCTGCCTTCCAGTCAGCAGCGGACACCTGCCTGCGTCTCGGCCCCCTAGCGGGGCTGCCGATGCACGGCGTGGAGGTGGTGCTGACCGGTTTCCGCAAGGTCGCCGGATCGCAGCTGCAGGAGAAGGCGCTGAACCACGTCACGCGCGCCGTGCTGCTCGACGTGCTGCGCGCGACGCGCAAAGACGACTTGGCCCTGCTGGAGCCGATGATGGAGGTCGAGGTGCACCTCTCCGAGCCGACCTACATCGGCAACGTCGTGAGCTCCCTGAACGAGCACAAGGCCCTCACTGTGGATGTGCAGGACGATGGCCGCTCTGTCAAGGCGATTGTGGCGATGCGTAACACGCTGCGCTACACGATGGAGCTGCGCAAGGCCGTGAAGGGGCATGCGAATCTGTTCATGAAGCTGCATCATTACCAGGTGCTGGAGGAGAAGGCGGTGCTCGCGCGCATTTTGAAGAATCTCGGCATCATCGAGTAGAGGGAGGGATGAGAAGGCGAGCTGCAAGGAGGGAGAGGAGCCGGGCACAATCTTTCTGATCCGTTAAGGACTTCTCCTGTCCCTTTGTTTTTTTTCCAGGCATTGTCACATACACTCACTTATAAGCACAAATATAACCGTAAAGAAAACAACGGAAGCTGGTGCTTTGTTCTCCCCGTCTACTCTCTGCTGCCGCGGGAAGCTGGGCAGCTGGAGTACGTAGGCTGACTAAAGTATGTTTCTCTATGGCTTGTGGACTGCGTGGCGTCTTCAAAAAACAAATGAAGGCTTTTTTCTTTCGTGCTTTTCACCAAGTGGGTCGAATTCCTTTCAGTGGTGCTGAATCGCTCCGCCTGCGTACTGCTAAAACTCCCGTCCCCGAATAGCGGATTCTCATTATCTGTTCCAAATCCTTGCTTATTCACCCTACGTATGTATTTTCTCTTTCTCCCTCCTCTCGCGATAATACAAACGACAACAACAACAAAAACACCCGCACACACACATCCGCTTTCATCACGCAACAAGAACTATCGAAACTACTCAATCACGTGAGCACGAATATAATTTTTTCTGCATTGAACTCTTTCTGATTTATCGTAATCGCAGCATTTGCGGAGCTTGCACCCTTTTCTTTCCCACTTAATACTTCGCCTTTTTCGTAAGCAGATCTCTTTTAAACACAAGTGTGAAAAGACGCGGAATCATGCGCCGCGTCATCTTGGACCCTCCGCACCCGACGGAGTTCATCGAGCACGTCTACATTCCTCTTAAGGATGGCATCCGCCTCGCCGCACGCCTCTTCATGCCGAAGGACGCGTCGCCGACGCAGCGCTACCCGGCAATCCTAGAGTACATCCCGTACCGCAAGCGCAACGGGACGCGTGCCCGCGATGAGCCGATGCACGGCTTCTTCGCCGGGCAGGGCTACGTGTCGGTGCGCGTTGACATGCGCGGTGCCGGCGAGTCGGACGGGCTGCTGCACGACGAGTACCTGAAGCAGGAGCAGGACGATGCGCTGGAGGTGATCGAGTGGATCAGCCAGCAGCCGTGGTGCACGGGCGACGTGGGTATGATGGGCAAGTCGTGGAGTGGCTTCAACTCTTTGCAGGTGGCGGCACGTCGCCCGCCGGCGCTGCGTGCAATTATCGTGCTTGGCTTCACCGACAACCGCTTTACCGACGACATCCACTGGAAGGGCGGCTGCCTGCTTAACGACAACTTCTGGTGGGGCTGCATCATGCAGGGCTTCCAGTCCTGCCCGCCCGACGCGAACCTCGTCGGCGATCGCTGGAAGGAGGTGTGGCTGGAGCGGCTGGAGGCGATGCCGCTCAACGCGGCGGATTGGGCCTCGCACCAGACCTACGACGACTACTGGAAGCACGGCTCGGTTCAGGAGGACTACAGCTCGATTGAGGTCCCTGTGCTGCTGGTGGACGGCTGGGCAGACTCCTACACGAACGCCCTCTTTCACCTGCTGGAGCGGCTGCACGTGCCCTGCAAGGCCATATGCGGTCCCTGGGTGCACGCCTACCCGCAGGACGGCACCCCGCTGCCCAAGATGAACTTCCTGCGCGCCGCCAAGGACTGGTGGGACTGCTGGATGAAGGGGAAGACGGACAACGACGTCGCGAGCTGGCCGGCGCTGCAGGCGTACATTGAAGACTCGCTGCCGCCGTGCACGAGCAAGCCGGTCGCCCCGGGCAAGTGGGTGGCGATGGACAGGTGGGTGAACGCCGACGTCCCAGCCGTGCAGTACGGTCTCGGCGCGGGCCGCCAGCTGCGAGAGAACGCGTGTGGTGCTGCGGGGGACGTCGTCGTCGTGCACACCCCCCTCAATCACGGCCTCGTCTCGGGCGAGTGGATGGGTGCCGGCGTGTTGGGCGAGACGGCGGGCGACCAGCGCATGGACAACGGCATGGCCGTCACCTTCACGTCGGCGCCGCTGACGGCGGAGATGAACATTCTCGGCCAGCCAACCTTCTCCGTCTCTGTGACGTGCGACAAGCCGAAAGGCTTTCTCTTCGCGCAGCTGTGCGACATCGCGCCAGATGGTGCGGCGACACGCATCACCTATGGCATGAAGAACCTCGTCCACTGCGGCCCGGGAGGGGACAGCGCGATTGCGTTGCTGACGCCTGGCGAGGCGGTGCAGGCGACCGTCAAGATGGACTTCTGCGGCTACTGCGTGCCTGCTGGCCACTCCCTCTCCCTCTCCATCGCGAACAACTACTGGCCGATGGTGTGGTGCTCGCCGGAGGACACCACGCTGCGCATCGACGCCGCCACGGCAAGCTTCCGGGTGCCGGTGCTGGCCCCTGAGGCGCGCGTAATCCCTGGCCCCGACCCGAGCCCCGAGGCGGCCGCCTTCACACCCATCACGGTCCTCGTGCCCGGCTGCGTGAACCGCTCCGTCTCGTACGACATTGTGCGCGACACATGGACCTGCGTGACGGACGGCGTGGGCGGTGTCTTCGGCGAGGGCACCTACCGCTTTGACGACATCGACACGACAATCGAGCACAACCTGAAGCGGGAGCTGACGCTCTGCAACCGCGACCCCCTCTCCGCCCACTACGACATCACCCAGAAGTTCAAAGTGAGCCGCCCAAACTGTGTAACAGATGTCGATATTACGAGCTCGCAGCACTCCGACGCCGACTACCTGTACATCCGCTCGAACATTAAGGCGAAGCTGAACGAGGAGGAGGTGTTCGAGAAGAACTACTTCCGCCGCGTGCGTCGTGAGGCGATGTAGGGTGCGCTTTTTGGAATTTTAATTATGAGAAGCGAGCAGGCAGGTGAGAGCGTGTAGTTTGCCTTCGAAGGTGTGTGTCGTGCGCTGTGCTTCTTTACTTTCTCTCTTCCGTGGTTCACTTTCGTACCCTTATCGAATCCCTTTTTAAGCGTGAACTAGACACACAAGAGACAACACCGCAAGCCAGCATCCACACACACACAGACTCCATCATACCTTACATGTGACCTTCCGGTGTTTCTCAACAAATATGCTATCGCTAGAGACTCTAGTCTTTCTAATCCGTTTTTTCCTTTTTTTGTGCTCTACTCTCCCTGTTTTCTTCCTCGTGCGCAAGAAGAAGAAACAGCTCTTCCTTGACAGCGCGTTTGTATCGCCTCATAATTTTTTTGTTCTTCCTTCTTTTTTTCTCTTACGAAGCGAAGCCATGCGTGCTTTTTTTTTTTGTTTTTTCTCCTCTCTCTCGTGTAAGTGGTGAACTTCATCAGAACTTACAACAATTATTTCTCCTCATCGCGACGCTTCTCTTTGGATTTTTTTTTGTTCTTCAGATTGTGGTTTCGTCAGGCGTTGTCAGTGGTCAGCATCTGCACGCTTCCTGATCCCTGTCTTACGCCTTTTCTTTTCCCTTCTTCTTCTGTTCCATAGGTTGGAGCGGAGCAGCGCTACTTTTCTTTCTCTGTCGCAGTGGACGTTCGGCACTTCCCCCTGAGCGGGAAGAGAAAGGGGAGAAAAAGAGAGGAGGATGAAGGCCGTAAAGAAAACAAAAAAAGGGAAAATATCGTTAATGGCGCGCTTGTCTTGCTGGGGGAATCCGTGTTGTTTTCGCGATTGTTGCCGTTAAGATGCTGGGGCACTTTCTCCCCTTTTTCTCTTCCCTGCGGTGCTGCGTTTCTTTTTCCTCCTTCTTCCTGGTTCCGTGTCGCCTGTTCGTCTGTGGCTGCGTGGAGTTGTGTTTTTCCTTTTTCCTTTTACTCTCTCTCTTATCAATTCGTCTTTTGCGTGAGTTCTTCTTTGTGCTCTCTGTGGCGGTCTCCACGCGCACGGCGATCGGGCCAAGTCTGCCCTATTTCTTCCCAGATGCCGGGGAGGACTCAAGAAGGGGAAAATGGACCAAGGAAACAAACAAAAACATTAGAAGTAAGCAAGTAGGGAAGAAGGAAAGGTACTGCGCAAGTAGAGACGGAAAGCAAAAGAAAGTAATTTGTCCCCCCTTTTTTTTTCGGGTTTGTTCTGCATCTGGTATGCGTCAAATAGATGCTCGGTGCTTTAACGAGTGCTGTAATCGCCAACGAGAAGATTGGCAGCGGCAGCAAGAATAGAAGGCAACAAGATAAAAATATATTTTTTGCCATTCTCCAGGCGTTTTTGCACCGCTCTTTTTCATCCTTCTTCTTTTCTCTCACCCTTTCTCTTTCTTTCTCCATGTGTACTGCTCAACTTCTCAGGGCCAGTCCACGCTGGTTTTTTCTTTTCCTTGCCTTCCTCGGGGTAAGACTGTCTCTCACAGAGATGAATACGTCTCCCCTTTCCCCTCTTCCGGTGTGCGCCTACGACGGCCGCTGCTACCGCAAAAACCCGCAGCACTTCCAACAATTTGCTCATCCCAAGCAGTACCCATCACCAACAGCAGCTGCCACCACGGCACCACTCGCGCCTGCACCGCAGCAACTGGACGACGCGCCTATCAACGTAGACAGCGACGACTCGGACACACCGCCACTGAAGCGTCAGCAAAGGGAAGACGGCAGCAATCCCACCTCCTCTCCTGCAGACGATGACGGGGACACGCAGCAAGACCCTTCCTCAGCGCCAGTGCTGGAGGCTGACATGGCATCTCCTGCCTTGCTCCTTCACTTCTTGTCGCATCCGCCACACCGTGCAACCTTCCTGTCGTCACCCGACCCTGTGGATGCACTCGATGATGAAGGTACGGCCGCCCCTCCCCGTCTGGACGCCGCACACAACTGGGCCGGTGTTGCGCAGGTGTTGCAGGAGGCCTACGCGGGCATGGGCTTCCACCCTGCCGATGTGCAGTGCGTGCTGACAGCTGCGCGTGCCCTGAAGCCGTCGGACCCGCTCTCTGCTTTCCCGGGCTGGCGACTTGTGGGGCCCTTCGAGCTGGCCGTGCGCTACGGTGACGTGTGCTCGAGCGGCGGTGACGGCAGCGCGCTGAACGCTGCTCTCAGAGGAATCTTGAAGGGTCGGAATGCGGAGGAGGAGGTGCGGCGGTGGCGCTGCGGCCGCTTCCGTTACGACCCACCGGAGTGCCAGTGTGTCGCGGTGCAGGTCTCTGATGCTGCTACGGCTGCCACCGGCACCCCGCACCGCCTCACGCCCACGCAGCTTCTCGAAGGCGGTCTGCATTTGTGCTTTCATCGCGATCACCCAACCGACGGGCCGGGCATGCTGGTCTCCGGCACTGCGCGGTCGCCTACCTTTCAACTTGTTAACGGAGAAGGTGCACTCTCACCCTACTTGTGTGCGTGGTATCACGCGGCGGATGACGCAGCGGCGCCGACGGTCGTGCAGGCCCTCAAGGACGCCCTCCACGCCCTCTCCTCCGGTCCCACCGCGCTGTCCGATTCTCGACGTCTCTCCGTCTCGTTTTCCAAATCGCTGGCGGAGCAGAGGCGCGGCTGTGCGACGCGGAGCAAGGAGTGGGTGGCGGCGACCCACAGCCGCCTCGGCCTCTGTGTCCCGGTGGATCGCAAAACGGGTGTCGGCTATCGGGAGCCGAATATACCCTCAAACGTGTCCTTCGCGAAGTGCCTGCGTGACGCAGAGGCCGACTTTGTCAAGTCCTTCAACGTCACCGCTGCGGCTCCCTCCAGTGCCGACCCGCACGGGGCAGGTGGCACGACCACTGCTGCTGCTGCTGCTGCTGCGCTTGTGCCCTTTAGCCGGTCCGTTAACTACGACTCGCTCGCTGGCGCTTCAGTCTTTACGAAGAAGTGCAGCGACTGCCTGGACGACATCTTTCTCTGGGCCGATGTGGCGAACGATGAGGGAGACTTCGGCACCTCACTGGAGCTTGGCCTGAACGCCTTCTCCTGCATCGTGGCAGATCGAAGTGTTGCCACGGCAGCGGCGGCGGTGGAGAGTTCTGTGGCTGATTCCTCGGAGCTGCAGCAGCAGCAGAAGCGACGATTAGAGCAGCCGACGTTGGATCCGGTGCTGTGGCACACGTTTCGTCTCCTGGATTGCGCCTACATGCTGCTGCAGCGTCCGCTTTATCGCCACATTCTTCGCTGCCACCTCCCGCTGCTGGCAAGTGCCGACAACGGTGTCTCCTTCGACGTATAGGGTGGAGGGTAGAGGTTTGCCTCCTTTTTTTTTTTTGCTACGTAATTCTTGCAAATTTAAGGACAGAGCTCATTTCGAATAGAGGTGGCTCGTTTCTGCCCTTGCGCTCCATATCGAACAAATAAAGGAAGGAACACACTTGAAGAACAAATAATAGTGTGTAGCTGCAATGAGATCGGTGCGCAAATCAATCTGCATTTTTTGAGAACGAAGCCGTCGCAACGGGCATGAACGCAGCAGCTGATGCTGTCCTCTCATGAGTTTTGTACGATGAAATGCATTCGTATCCAAAACGCTCGTCATTCGCGAGAAGAATTGCAGCCGCATTCAAAAAAAAAAAAACACTCAAACACACACACAAAAAAACCCACACACGTTTTTTTTCTCTTTCTTACCTCACTACTACTTTATCTGCTCTTTTGCCACCTCCACTTACGACTTTTATCACGTCTGCTGTCCTATTATAGTGATTCACATCACCGTCATCTTCCGATCTCAGCCATTTTTCTTTTTTCTTTTGCTACGTAGGCGCTCACGCTTTCCCCAAATGATGTGCTCTCACTAGCACGCCATTCTCATTTTCGATACCCCCTCTTTCTTATTCTTCTACACTCCAAACAAACAAACAAACAAACAAAAAAAAAAAACACACACACAACCACACATAACAGCAAAGAAAGTGGAAAAAAAAAAGTAACATAAAACCGGCGGCAAAAAAAAGATTTTTTCCTTTAACCAGACGACAGAATCGATGCGCCATACGCCACCTTCGAAGTGTATCTAACCGCAGTTTTCTTCGAGACCCAGTCTTTGCTTTCTATTTTCTTTTTCTTAGACTGATTGTGTGTCACGCCTCACACGCCTTATTGCTTACACGTGTGTCGGTAAATTGCTTCATCTTCACTTTTTTTTTCCCTGCTGCGTAGTATTGAACAGGCTGACGTATGGAGAAGAAATAGGAGTAGGATCTAGATTTGTAGGAGAAGTAAATCAACATTCTTACTTGCTTTAACGAATCTCCCGATAGTAAGGTGTTTTCTTCTTCTTTTACCTTCTTTGTGTCTTACCCTCAGGGCGGTGTGCTGTGTTGCCATTTTTGCCTTTTTTCTTTTCTTGTTGTTCAGCTCCGTATTTTCAATTTATTTTTGTTTAAGCTTCAAAGAAAAAAAAACCTAAAGGAAAAACAGTACTCACTTGGGAAAAACTTGCTCCCTTGTGCCTTTCGCAAAAGTGCGTCTTTTTTTTTTTCTGTAACTAGGCAGTGTTTTTTTTTTTCTGCAATTTAACTTTTAAGCGAGAGAAAAAAAATACTGCTGATAAGTCTTACGTCGGTACAGTAGCTTAATCGAACACACAGACGCTCGCACACGTACACACGCCCACGGTGACGCTGGAGGAGGAGCGAAAATAAGAAAGAGTCAAAAAAAAAACCCCGAGTCGAACATTCCAGCAGTAGCGCCGTCACAGTGGCTGTGTTACCAGTTTTGTAAAAAAAAAAGAAAAGTAAATCGAATTAATAAAAAAAAAGATAAGTTTTTTGGTCCGGCGCCATTCGCGGTGCTTTATTCGAACGTTCACTCTTCTAAAGAGGAGGAAAATATAAAGCGAAAAAAAAAACAAAGATGCCCGCTGCGCAGATGAAGGCTGATAAGGACTCTGTTCAGAGCGTCGAGATGACCGACCTGCATACCGCCGCGCCGCCTGTGCGCGTGGCGACTGCGGCTCCGCAAGCAGCTGCCACCACCACCACTGCAGTACCTGAGTTCGCCTCTCTGCCCGCCTCACCATTCTACGCTCATCGAGAGGAGGTGCTGGCGAGTGCGGCATACATGGAAGGAGGTGCGGCGCAGACCGATGGCTTGCGCATTCGCGTGTGGTACCTGGACGACGTCTTCACCCGCGCGGAGCCGAAGTTTGTCCCGGATGTCGCGACGCTGAAGCAGCTCCTCCCTGAGCGCGATCTCTCCTTCCCCAGCCCCGCTTCCCCCCTCACGGCAGGCGATCACTTCGCGAAAGTGCCATACACACATGCCGCGTCTCCGCGACCACCCCCGCCCGCCGCGTCGAACCCGACGCTGGACGCGACGAACCTCGTCTCCCTCCCTTCCATCTCCCTCTACCCAGCCTCGCCGACACGTCCCGGCGGGCACGCGGCGTGGGTGAGTGTGAAGGCGCCGTCGCGGAGTGAACTGATTGAGATTTTGGACTGGCTGCCCATCCACGTTCTGACACGGCGCCGCATCCTCGAAGTGCTATGCGATCACAGTGAAACGGCAAAAGCAGAGGAGCGAGGTGAGGAAGCAGATGCACGCTTCAGCAGGTCAGCCAGCAAGCTGAAGAAGACATCGCGACTGAGCCGTCGCAGCGAGCGTGGCAACGAGCCAACCCGCACGTCGGGAGAGGAGGAGGAGGAGACGAGCGACGACGACGACGGCGAGTCGCATGGCCCGCACAACACCCCTGGCGACAACTTCCTCGAGTACTTTCCCGCTCACGGGTACGCCGTACTGTGCCTGCAGGCGGTGCCACTACCAAAGGGCGAGAGTACGCGCCGTGGTGCCACGCCAAAGGAGGAGGTCATCACGCACCGCACGCAGGTGCCCAGCACGCCGGTGGTCGCCCTGGCCTTTGAGTCGACCCTCTTCACCTTCAGTCTCAGCCGCTTTGGTGGTGAGGGGGATGTGCGGCTCATCGTGGCCAATCACGTGTCCTCCCCCACTGCTCACAGCGCTCGCCATGGCATGCCAGCTCGTGTCACCACCATCGCCACCCTCTCCAGCACCGCCACGCTGCACGAGCAGGACCGGAGTGCCCGCAACGCCTCACCGCGCTCTGCCGGTGCTGGCGACACCGCCATCGACGCCACCGTGCCTGTCTTTAACAGCAGCATTTCCCCAGTTGAGACAGTGGCACATTTTACACGGAACGGCGGCACCACCACCACCGCAGCAGCAACAGCGACGCGGGAGGCAAACAACACCTCTCCTCCACCCCTCTCCTTCCCGCCGCAGACGTCAGCCTCCTCGCCGTCGCGCTTCACCGACACGCCGACGACGGTGAGCGGGTCGAGCTGGGGTGCCGCCACGGCCATCTCTGTGGTGTGCAGTTCCCTCATCTCCGCCATCATCGCCTACCTGCAGCAGTCCACACGCGCGCTGCTGATTGAGGCGGACCAGCTGGACGAGCTCGTGCTGCAAATCTTACCGTCCCGTGTGGACCAGGACGACATGCTGGTGCGCACCAAGAGCATCCGTCACTTCATCGCGGTGTTTCACATCGACGCTCTGCAGAAGGAGCGGGTGCTGAAGCAGTTGTTGCTGCCCGCCATGCGCCAAACACCTCTCGCCCAGTCTACGCAGGCCATCGAGCGGTATCAGCGCTCTCTCTCGTCGGTGAGAAGCACCATTCTGAAGCTGCGCAAGGGCCGCGATATCGTCAACAGAGCCAGCATGACCCTCGTCAGCGGTGTCTCGGCACGTCTCTTTTCGCACTGCAACTTTATGGACTATCTAAACCACGTGCAGACGCAGATCGCGGTCGTGGTGATGCCGATCGCCGTCATTCCTGGCGTCTTCGCGATGAACGTGAGCGTTCCATGGCAGCAGTCGTCGAGCATCGTGCCGTTTTACGTAATTCTGAGTATCACAATGACTCTGATGATCATCGGCCTGGCGCCACCGCTGTACAAATTCTACCTCTACAGCACACCCAAGGCTCTCGCCCCGCTGGAGTAGAGCACGTCTCAGAAATTCCTTTTCTTGGTGTAGCGATGGCTTTTTTTTTTTGCTCCCTTTTTTCTTTTTTTAGTGTCTTCTACATGTAGCATTTGTGATTTGCGTCACTGTCGCGCTCTCTGCGGAGGTTCTCCACGCCTTCCGTTGTACGAGTGCTTTGGCGAATCCGCTGCAGTCTCGGCAAGCCCCACCGGCATCGTATTAAGCGCTGCAGTAGAGCATGTATTGCAAACAACATTAGCTTCTAGGCATCACAATTTCCATGACCTTCATGCAGTATCACAAGCGTTTTCCTTTTTTTTTTCGCTTCGCTGAGCTTAAACAAACTGACCATAAAAGCGAAACCTAGGACAACTTGTTAAATGGGTGTACTTCTTTTGTTGGGCTCTTCCAAAAAGTGTTCGCGGCCTCTCGTGTTCTCGACTGAGGAATTTATATGTAGTAGTGAAGGCCAATGGGCAACAGACAAGGACGCGTTCTAGGTGCAGCCGAGAGATAGCCGATATCCGGTGCTGTACTCTGCTCGGTCTTCGTTCCACGCGCCTCCACCACAGTTTTTTCTTTGCCCACGCAAAAAAAATAATCCAGAAGAGGTTTTTCTCAGCCCTAACGAAGTCAATACACTATCTTTCTCAAAAACCTCTGCGCTGCCTCCCTCTCCCCGCGTTGTCTGCGCCTCTGTTCCCGGCCCACCGTTCTCTCTCTCTCCCCCCGCCTCCTCTTCCTCCCACTCTCCCACTCTCCCGCGCACACAACCCCGCTGCTGCCGTGACTCGCCAGACTAATAACGACAAGACGCTCTGCATTCCAGCCTTCCTCTTGCGCTCTCTCTCCCCGCTCTCACCCCGCTTCTCTCACTTCCCCTTCCACCACAGCTTTCCCCCCGCTGACCCGCCGAGAATGAGCGTGCCGACCCTGGAGACGTGCCGCCAGCTGTTTGGCGAGCTGGTGCGTGCCGCCGTTGCGGTGCAGGCTGACCCGCTGGCCGACCTGCCCACCAGCGGCGACGCCGATGCTGCCGCTGCCGAGGACACGAACGCGTGCTCGACGCTGGAGGGCCGCTACGAAGTGGGCCTGCACATCGGCGCTATCTTCATCATCCTGGCTGCGTCGCTGATCGGCACGCTGATCCCGCTGCTTGGCAAGCGCGTGCCTGCGCTGCGTCTGCCGCCCTATGTGTACGCGGTGGGCAAGTCCACTGCGACTGGTGTGGTGCTCGCTGTGTCGATGATCCACATGATCGGCGAGGCTGCGTCGAGCTTCAGCCAGGAGTGCATTTCGGAGGACTTCCGCGAGATGTACGAGGGGTGGGCGTTCCTGTTTGCGATGATTGCTGCCATTCTGATGCACGCGGTGGACGGCACGGTTGCGTGGATCGCGGAGCACTGGACCCGGCGTTCGGAGGAGCGCAAGGCTGCCGCACGCGAGGCCGGTGCCCGCGCGTCGGCGGAGCCGTGCAACGACTCGCTGTGCAAGGAGTGCCCCGAGCGCGAGGCGGAGGCGCGGCAGCGCGGCGACAAGCGTCTCGGGAGCCAGCCGGACAGCGACGAGGTGGAGGCGGTTGTGTCGGACTCGCGCGGCGTCGTTGCCGAGCCCGAGCTGAGCCACGAGTTCAGCCACACGGGTGCGGAGTGCCAGGGCCATTCGCACGGCGTTGCGGTGCCGTCGGACATGCCTGCGGCGCAGCGCGTGGTTGCTGCGATCTGCATGGAGTTCGGCGTGACGCTGCACAGCGTGTTCGTTGGCCTCGCCGTTGCCGTGTCGAACGGCAGCGACATGCACGCGCTGATCATCGCGCTTGTGTTCCACCAGCTGTTCGAGGGCCTCGCGATGGGAGCCCGTCTCGCGGACGCCACCTTCAAGCTGTCGCTCGAGGTTGTGCTGATGCTGGTGTTCTCGTTCTCCGCGCCGATCGGCATTGCTGCTGGCACGGGTGCCGTGGCTGCGTCGCGCGACGCGTTCTCGGGACCGTCGTACGCGATCGTGAGCGCCGTGCTGGACTCGGTCTGCGGCGGCATCATGCTGTACATCGCCTTCAACCTGCTGTTCGTGGACTTTGCGTACGACATCCGCACGCAGTGCAGCTCTGGTGGCCTCGTCGCTGCGGTGAAGCGCATGGGCCTGTACGCTGGCCTGTGGATCGGCGCCGGCGTGATGGCGCTGATCGGCAAGTGGCTGTAGGCACTTTTGCGCGACACCAGCGATGCACACTGCACCGCCCGTATCCGCGGGCACGGCTGGTTTGTCGCAGAGCCCAAGAGGCTGACGCGTCGTTCTCGTCTAAACCTAACCCTTTTCCTTAATTTTAACCTTCGTTTGTGTTCCGTAATCTTCTTTTTCTCTTTTTTTTTTTCGCGATCTGCGATTGGGTCGCACATATATATGCGATCCTGGTTTCGCGTCCGCGGTGTGTGTGTTTGCGTGGCTGCCACCGTGGCGATGAGCCCACCGCGTCTCGTGAGATGACCCTCTGCCTATCCCCCCAGTACGAGCGCGTTGTGGGCTTCATGACCGAGACCACTTTTTTCTTGTTTCCGTGAGCGGCGCTGTAAGGAGCATTATGCTTTCCTCTTTTGTTTTCTGTCTCTTCCGCATCCCTTTTCATGCGACTTACATTTCTCATTGATAAAGTGCTTTTTTCTCTTCTTGCCACTGCGCACGTGACGGCCTTGGACCCCCCGGCACAGCCGCTGCAGCGTGTCGGAGCACGGCGGCGCCGATGCGGATGTACGGCTGCCACGCGTTGCTGCTCACGCACGACGCCGTGGCTGGAGGCTGTGTGACGTACACGACGTACGCGCCTGTGCCGCGGAGGGGCTTCGCAAGGTGTGCCACGTGCTGCGACTGCCGACATATACGCGTGTAGACTGCTGTATATTGGCCTACCTGTGCACTGCTGCGCCTCTCTTGACGTGGGCACAGCTTTCTCTCTTGTTACTCTCTAAGCGGGTCGCTGATGTAATGCCCCACTTGTGTGGTGGCACGCGACAAAAAGCCGTTCTTCTTTTTTCCTTTTCCCTTTAGCGTGTTTCTCTTGTATCCAAGATGCCGCCTCTTACCAGGCGCGGCGTATGTGTTTCACGCCTAAAGCTCCCTAACTTAATGTGCCTGCTTACTGTGTTCCTTGTTTCCTCCTTTGATTTTGTCGGTGTGGATGTAAAGATAGCTACTGCGACATGAGCGTGTGGGCTCCGCTTCACGAAGCGCGGCTTGCGATGCAGCGACGACTGCTGTGAGTGCGCATGCGACGTGTGTGTGCGTGTGTGTGTCGAGTATCTAAGAGCATGATGCGAATCCGTGGCTGCGTGCGCGCGTGCGCGTGCGTGTGCCCCACATGAGGTGAGCGGGTGCGAGCGCGGGCTGCGCGGCTGTGGTGCTGTGTGTGTGCGGGGTGTGGTGGTGTGCGCGCTGACGCTTGTCTGCACGCCGCCGGCCACTCGCCGAGCACACGCGCTCGCCGCCGCCCGCTGCGCGTTCCCCGCGTGTGTTTTGCGCGTTGATTCCCCCGCATGTCCCTCTCCGCGGAGGGGGCGTGCGCCTGCGTGTATGTGTGTGTGTGTGCTGATGAGGCTGTCAGCGAGTGCGTGCGCGCGTGACTGCGTGGCACGCGAGTAAAGAGTTGTGTGTGTGTGTGCCCGAGCGCTGTGGTGCCGCGGTGCCTGTGCGGCGCCGTGTGGAGCTGCCGCGCGAGCGGTGGCTGGGTCGCCGGGCGGTCGCGGCACCGGCGCTGGGATGGGCAAAAAGGGAGAAACCACCGATGCGTCGAGGCGGGGACGCATGAGGGCTCCCCGTAAACGAACTAAAAGTGTGCTCCAGAAGGTAAAGATGAAACTAAGCGTAAAACGGAGCGCCGCCCCGAGAGGCCCCTCGCGGCGGCGACAAGCCAAAAGCCTCGCAAAAAACAGTGTAAGGGCCGGCAACGGCGTGCTTGCGCGCCGCCAAGATTGTTTTGTAAGGACTGCTGTTGAGCGACCTAGTATTTTTGTCTTTTTTCTTTTCTTATTGACGCTGAGCGTGTGTGTGCGGTGCCCTGCCGTAGTGCGGCGCGCTGGTGCGTGCGGAGGACAGGACGGAGAACCGCCAGATGGTTCCGCTGTCGTGCCGCCGTGCCAGCGCGCGTGGCTAGCCTGACCCATGAGTTGTGTGTGTGACCGTGTGCGTGTGCGCAAGCGTGTGCACCGGGGAGCGACGACGAGTGGCGTGTGGGGTGTGCGGCGGCGGCGGCGGCGGCGATGCTGCTGCTGTTGCGGTGCACGGCCGCTGCAGCCGTGGCGGGCACGCGACCGCCCGTGTGGCGCTCGGACTTGTTTCCTTGTTTCTCTTGAGTGTGCTTTGTTTTCCCCTTTTCTTTGTGACGACCATCACTGCCACGTGCTCTGGTCCCTGTAGCCGGCCACTGCGCGCAGTGCCGCAGCTAGCTTCTTTTTGTGTGTTGGGCCGCTGGTGGCGCGGGTGTGCGTGACCGCTGCTTGGAGCGCTGTGCCCCGTGCGGCGCTGGCGCCGATGTTGCGGGCCCGGCAGCTGTCTCTGCGCGAGCACGCCTGCCCACGCTGCCGGCGGCCCCCTTGTTTCCTGCCTTGTGGTTTCCCGTAAGCTTGATTTGATTGTTTGTGGTATTTCCGTGTCACCGCCGCCCGTGGTGCGCCACGCGTGGTCGGCCACGGCTGTTTTGCGTCTCTTCCCCCTGGGTGAGCGTTGCTTCGAAGTGCGTGTGCGCCTGTGTGCCTGCCCGCGTGCGCCTGTGCGTGCGCTGTGCGTCCCCCTGCCGCTGCGGCCCGCCTCCCGCCCGCTCACTCTCTGCTGGGCTGGCGCGGTGCTGCGAGCGCGTGCTGGCCGCCCGTCGCTGCCGCCTGCGTGCGGTGTGCGCGGTGTGGCTGCTGCTGCCGCCTCCCTCCTCCCGCGGTGTGCGGCTGCCGTGTCGGCGCTGCGCCGTCTCTCTCTCCCTCCCCCCGCGTTGTCTGCGCCTCTGTTCCCGGCCCACCGTTCTCTCTCTCCCCCGCCTCCTCTTTCTCCCACTCTCCCACGCTCTCACGCACACGACCCCGCTGCTGCCGTGACTCGCCAGACTAATAACGACAAGACGCTCTGCATTCCAGCCTTCCTCTTGCGCTCTCTCTCCCCGCTCTCACCCCGCTTCTCTCACTTCCCCTTCCACCGCCGCTTTTCCCCGCTGACCCGCCGAGAATGAGCGTGCCGACCCTGGAGACGTGCCGCCAGCTGTTTGGCGAGCTGGTGCGTGCCGCCGTTGCGGTGCAGGCTGACCCGCTGGCCGACCTGCCCACCAGCGGCGACGCCGATGCTGCCGCTGCCGAGGACACGAACGCGTGCTCGACGCTGGAGGGCCGCTACGAAGTGGGCCTGCACATCGGCGCTATCTTCATCATCCTGGCTGCGTCGCTGATCGGCACGCTGATCCCGCTGCTTGGCAAGCGCGTGCCTGCGCTGCGTCTGCCGCCCTATGTGTACGCGGTGGGCAAGTCCACTGCGACTGGTGTGGTGCTCGCTGTGTCGATGATCCACATGATCGGCGAGGCTGCGTCGAGCTTCAGCCAGGAGTGCATTTCGGAGGACTTCCGCGAGATGTACGAGGGGTGGGCGTTCCTGTTTGCGATGATTGCTGCCATTCTGATGCACGCGGTGGACGGCACGGTTGCGTGGATCGCGGAGCACTGGACCCGGCGTTCGGAGGAGCGCAAGGCTGCCGCACGCGAGGCCGGTGCCCGCGCGTCGGCGGAGCCGTGCAACGACTCGCTGTGCAAGGAGTGCCCCGAGCGCGAGGCGGAGGCGCGGCAGCGCGGCGACAAGCGTCTCGGGAGCCAGCCGGACAGCGACGAGGTGGAGGCGGTTGTGTCGGACTCGCGCGGCGTCGTTGCCGAGCCCGAGCTGAGCCACGAGTTCAGCCACACGGGTGCGGAGTGCCAGGGCCATTCGCACGGCGTTGCGGTGCCGTCGGACATGCCTGCGGCGCAGCGCGTGGTTGCTGCGATCTGCATGGAGTTCGGCGTGACGCTGCACAGCGTGTTCGTTGGCCTCGCCGTTGCCGTGTCGAACGGCAGCGACATGCACGCGCTGATCATCGCGCTTGTGTTCCACCAGCTGTTCGAGGGCCTCGCGATGGGAGCCCGTCTCGCGGACGCCACCTTCAAGCTGTCGCTCGAGGTTGTGCTGATGCTGGTGTTCTCGTTCTCCGCGCCGATCGGCATTGCTGCTGGCACGGGTGCCGTGGCTGCGTCGCGCGACGCGTTCTCGGGACCGTCGTACGCGATCGTGAGCGCCGTGCTGGACTCGGTCTGCGGCGGCATCATGCTGTACATCGCCTTCAACCTGCTGTTCGTGGACTTCGCGTACGACATCCGCACGCAGTGCAGCTCTGGTGGCCTCGTCGCTGCGGTGAAGCGCATCGGTCTGTACGCCGGCCTGTGGATCGGCGCCGGCGTGATGGCGCTGATCGGCAAGTGGCTGTAGGCACTTTTGCGCGACACCAGCGATGCACACTGCACCGCCCGTATCCGCGGGCACGGCTGGTTTGTCGCAGAGCCCAAGAGGCTGACGCGTCGTTCTCGTCTAAACCTAACCCTTTTCCTTAATTTTAACCTTCGTTTGTGTTCCGTAATCTTCTTTTTCTCTTTTTTTTTTTCGCGATCTGCGATTGGGTCGCACATATATATGCGATCCTGGTTTCGCGTCCGCGGTGTGTGTGTTTGCGTGGCTGCCACCGTGGCGATGAGCCCACCGCGTCTCGTGAGATGACCCTCTGCCTATTCCCCCAGTACGAGCGCGTTGTGGGCTTCATGACCGAGACCACTTTTTTCTTGTTTCCGTGAGCGGCGCTGTAAGGAGCATTATGCTTTCCTCTTTTGTTTTCTGTCTCTTCCGCATCCCTTTTCATGCGACTTACATTTCTCATTGATAAAGTGCTTTTTTCTCTTCTTGCCACTGCGCACGTGACGGCCTTGGACCCCCCGGCACAGCCGCTGCAGCGTGTCGGAGCACGGCGGCGCCGATGCGGATGTACGGCTGCCACGCGTTGCTGCTCACGCACGACGCCGTGGCTGGAGGCTGTGTGACGTACACGACGTACGCGCCTGTGCCGCGGAGGGGCTTCGCAAGGTGTGCCACGTGCTGCGACTGCCGACATATACGCGTGTAGACTGCTGTATATTGGCCTACCTGTGCACTGCTGCGCCTCTCTTGACGTGGGCACAGCTTTCTCTCTTGTTACTCTCTAAGCGGGTCGCTGATGTAATGCCCCACTTGTGTGGTGGCACGCGACAAAAAGCCGTTCTTCTTTTTTTTTTTTCCTTTAGCGTGTTTCTCTTGTATCCAAGATGCCGCCTCTTACCAGGCGCGGCGTATGTGTTTCACGCCTAAAGCTCCCTAACTTAATGTGCCTGCTTACTGTGTTCCTTGTTTCCTCCTTTGATTTTGTCGGTGTGGATGTAAAGATAGCTACTGCGACATGAGCGTGTGGGCTCCGCTTCACGAAGCGCGGCTTGCGATGCAGCGACGACTGCTGTGAGTGCGCATGCGACGTGTGTGTGCGTGTGTGTGTCGAGTATCTAAGAGCATGATGCGAATCCGTGGCTGCGTGCGCGCGTGCGCGTGCGTGTGCCCCACATGAGGTGAGCGGGTGCGAGCGCGGGCTGCGCGGCTGTGGTGCTGTGTGTGTGCGGGGTGTGGTGGTGTGCGCGCTGACGCTTGTCTGCACGCCGCCGGCCACTCGCCGAGCACACGCGCTCGCCGCCGCCCGCTGCGCGTTCCCCGCGTGTGTTTTGCGCGTTGATCCCCCCCGCACGTCCCTCTCCGCAGAGGGGGCGTGCGCCTGCGTGTGTGTGTGTGTGTGTGTGCTGATGAGGCTGTCAGCGAGTGCATGCGCGCGTGACTGCGTGGCACGCGAGTAAAGAGTTGTGTGTGTGTGCCCGAGCGCTGTGGTGCCGCGGTGTCTGTGCGGCGCCGTGTGGAGCTGCCGCGCGAGCGGTGGCTGGGTCGCCGGGCGGTCGCGGCACCGGCGCTGGGATGGGCAAAAAGGGAGAAACCACCGATGCGTCGAGGCGGGGACGCATGAAGGCTCCCCGTAAACGAACTAAAAGTGTGCTCCAGAAGGTAAAGATGAAACTAAGCGTAAAACGGAGCGCCGCCCCGAGAGGCCCCTCGCGGCGGCGACAAGCCAAAAGCCTCGCAAAAAACAGTGTAAGGGCCGGCAACGGCGTGCTTGCGCGCCGCCAAGATTGTTTTGTAACGACTGCTGTTGAGCGACCTAGTATTTTTGTCTTTTTTCTTTTCTTATTGACGCTGAGCGTGTGTGTGCGGTGCCCTGCCGTAGTGCGGCGCGCTGGTGCGTGCGGAGGACAGGACGGAGAACCGCCAGATGGTTCCGCTGTCGTGCCGCCGTGCCAGCGCGCGTGGCTAGCCTGACCCATGAGTTGTGTGTGTGACCGTGTGCGTGTGCGCAAGCGTGTGCACCGGGGAGCGACGACGAGTGGCGTGTGGGGTGTGCGGCGGCGGCGATGCTGCTGCTGTTGCGCTGCACGGCCGCTGCAGCCGTGGCGGGCACGCGACCGCCCGTGTGGCGCTCGGACTTGTTTCCTTGTTTCTCTCGAGTGTGCTTTGTTTTCCCTTTTTCTTTGTGACGACCATCACTGCCACGTGCTCTGGTCCCTGTAGCCGGCCACTGCGCGCAGTGCCGCAGCTAGCTTCTTTTTGTGTGTTGGGCCGCTGGTGGCGCGGGTGTGCGTGACCGCTGCTTGGAGCGCTGTGCCCCGTGCGGCGCTGGCGCCGATGTTGCGGGCCCGGCAGCTGTCTCTGCGCGAGCACGCCTGCCCACGCTGCCGGCGGCCCCCTTGTTTCCTGCCTTGTGGTTTCCCGTAAGCTTGATTTGATTGTTTGTGGTATTTCCGTGTCACCGCCGCCCGTGGTGCGCCACGCGTGGTCGGCCACGGCTGTTTTGCGTCTCTTCCCCCTGGGTGAGCGTTGCTTCGAAGTGCGAGTGCGCCTGTGTGCCTGCCCGCGTGCGCCTGTGCGTGCGCTGTGCGTCCCCCTGCCGCTGCGGCCCGCCTCCCGCCCGCTCACTCTCTGCTGGGCTGGCGCGGTGCTGCGAGCGCGTGCTGGCCGCCCGTCGCTGCCGCCTGCGTGCGGTGTGCGCGGTGTGGCTGCTGCTGCCGCCTCCCTCCTCCCGCGGTGTGCGGCTGCCGTGTCGGCGCTGCGCCGTCTCTCTCTCCCTCCCCCCGCGTTGTCTGCGCCTCTGTTCCCGGCCCACCGTTCTCTCTCTCCCCCCGCCTCCTCTTCCTCCCACTCTCCCACTCTCCCGCGCACACAACCCCGCTGCTGCCGTGACTCGCCAGACTAATAACGACAAGACGCTCTGCATTCCAGCCTTCCTCTTGCGCTCTCTCTCCCCCGCTCTCACCCCGCTTCTCTCACTTCCCCTTCCACCGCCGCTTTTCCCCGCTGACCCGCCGAGAATGAGCGTGCCGACCCTGGAGACGTGCCGCCAGCTGTTTGGCGAGCTGGTGCGTGCCGCCGTTGCGGTGCAGGCCGATCCGCTGGAACCCGAGGATTCGCACGGCCACTCGCATTCCGACTCGCACGGCCACTCTCACTCGGAGTCTCAGGCGGCTTCGGATTCGCATGGCCACTCGCACTCGGACTCGCATGGCCACTCGCACTCGGACTCGCACGGTCACTCGCACTCGGACTCGCACGGCCACAGCCACGGTGACGGGGATGGCGGCCACGGCCACAGCCACGGGTGCGCGACGATGGAGGGCGACTACATGCTGGGCCTGCACGTCGCGGCCATCTTCATCATCCTGGCTGCGTCGCTGATCGGCACGCTGATCCCGCTGCTTGGCAAGCGCGTGCCTGCGCTGCGTCTGCCGTCGTACGTGTACGCTGTGGGCAAGGCGTGCTCGACGGGTGTGGTGCTCGCTGTTGCGATGATCCACATGATCAACCACGCTGCTGTGGTGTTCGCTGCCGAGTGCATCCCCGAGAGCTTCGCGGAGATGTACGAGGGGTGGGCGTTCCTGTTTGCGATGATTGCTGCCATTCTGATGCACGCGGTGGACGGCACGGTTGCGTGGGTGGCGGAGCGCTGGACCCGGCGTGCTGCGGAGCGGGAGGCCGATGCCCGCGCGTCGGCGGAGCCGTGCAACGACTCGCTGTGCAAGGAGTGCCCCCAGCGTGAGACGGAGGCGCGGCAGCACGGCGGCAAGAAGCTGGGGAGCCAGCCGGACAGCGGCGAGGGCGACGAGATGGACGCGGTGGTGCTGAGCCCGCGCGACGGGAGCGCGAAGGGCGTGCGCGAGCTTGACGACGCGGAGGGCCACGGCCACCAGCACGGCGTTGCGGTGCCGTCGGACATGCCGCTGGTGCAGCGCGTGGTTGCTGCGATCTGCATGGAGTTTGGCGTGACTCTGCACAGCGTGTTCGTGGGCCTTGCGCTTGCGGTGTCGAACGGCAGCGACCTGCGCGCGCTGATCATCGCGCTTGTGTTCCACCAGCTGTTCGAGGGCCTCGCGATGGGAGCCCGTCTTGCGGACGCGTCCTTCAAGCTGTCGCTGGAGATCGTGATGATGCTTGTGTTCTCGTTCTCCGCGCCGATCGGCATTGCTGCTGGCACGGGTGCCGTGATGGCGTCGCGCGACGCGTTCTCCGGGACGTCGTACGCGATCGTGAGCGCCGTGCTGGACTCGATCTGCGGCGGCATCATGCTGTACATCGCCTTCAACCTGCTGTTCGTGGACTTCGCGTACGACATCCGCGCGCACTGCGGCCAGACGAACCGCTACCGCGTTGCGAAGCGCATCGGTCTGTACGCTGGCCTGTGGGTCGGCGCTGGCGTGATGGCGCTGATCGGCAAGTGGCTGTAGGCACTTTTGCGCGACACCGGCGATGTGCGTGTGCTTTGGTGTGTGGCGGCGCCGTGTGCGCCTTGGTGCGTGTTACCGAGCGGCCTCGCCTCTCCTACTTGCTCGTGCGCGTGTGGCGGCCAGTGCTGGCTGCCCACGCCAACCTGCATCTCTGGCTTGCTGACTTGTCCTGTCCCCGCCTTCGCGTGAGCTGCCCGTCATCTCCGGCGGCTGTGCGTGCTGGTAGAGTACATGCTGGTCTTTTTTATTTTTTTTTCATTTTTAACGCTATTCTACCTTTCTTTTGTGCTTTGTGTTCCCGCGACCATCGTCTTTTCTTGCTTCTTAACTGTATTTTGTTATTTCCTGAAGTGCGCTTTCAACCGCACGCTCCCCGGCAGCGACACCCCCTAATCGCATACCCGCTCTAACGGGTGCCGCTGCCGTGTAACTATGTCTCCCTCGCTCTCATCTCTTTTACTCGCTTGCTTGTGTGCTGAAATTCTCTGCTTCGGCTTTGTCACTCCCGCGCACGGATTTGCTCTCGCGTTGCCTCCGTGTCCTCTGAGCTTGTGGTTTGTCTTTTGTGCTTGCGATGAGTGTTAGGTCGCTGCGCGGACGCGCGGGCGAGGCGCCGCTCCCCGGCGTGCTGGTGGTGCGCCGCCGTGTCCCGCGGAGGGCAGCTCGGTGGCCGCGAAGGAGGCGCGGCGGCGTGGTGCGCGAGCATTCGACGTTCGCTTTTTTTTCTTTTCTTTTTCTTTATTTGTAACGCCTCTAAGACGTCAGTGTGCTTAAAGGGCACCTGGCGCTAACCCTCCCTCTCTCCCCTCCCCCGATGGTTTCGCGTAAGTAACGTGCACGCTTCCGATTTGTGTACCCCGATAACGTATTTTCCCCTTTTTTCTTGTAACTGTGTGTGTGTCGCCTTTCCCGGTGTTGTGTTGTTGAGCTGCGTCGTCACTGAGGGCTGCTGTTGGCGCTGTCGAGGCGCTGGCGGCGTGTGCTCGCGGGGCGTCGCGTGTGTGTGTCGAGTATCTAAGAGCATGATGCGAATCCGTGGCTGCGTGCGCGCGTGCGCGTGCGTGTGCCCCACATGAGGTGAGCGGGTGCGAGCGCGGGCTGCGCGGCTGTGGTGCTGTGTGTGTGCGGGGTGTGGTGGTGTGCGCGCTGACGCTTGTCTGCACGCCGCCGGCCCCTCCCCGAGCACACGCGCTCGCCGCCGCCCGCTGCGCGTTCCCCGCGTGTGTTTTGCGCGTTGATCCCCCCCGCACGTCCCTCTCCGCAGAGGGGGCGTGCGCCTGCGTGTGTGTGTGTGTGTGTGCTGATGAGGCTGTCAGCGAGTGCGTGCGCGCGTGACTGCGTGGCACGCGAGTAAAGAGTTGTGTGTGTGTGTGTGTGCCCGAGCGCTGTGGTGCCGCGGTGTCTGTGCGGCGCCGTGTGGAGCTGCCGCGCGAGCGGTGGCTGGGTCGCCGGGCGGTCGCGGCACCGGCGCTGGGATGGGCAAAAAGGGAGAAACCACCGATGCGTCGAGGCGGGGACGCATGAAGGCTCCCCGTAAACGAACTAAAAGTGTGCTCCAGAAGGTAAAGATGAAACTAAGCGTAAAACGGAGCGCCGCCCCGAGAGGCCCCTCGCGGCGGCGACAAGCCAAAAGCCTCGCAAAAAACAGTGTAAGGGCCGGCAACGGCGTGCTTGCGCGCCGCCAAGATTGTTTTGTAACGACTGCTGTTGAGCGACCTAGTATTTTTGTCTTTTTTCTTTTCTTATTGACGCTGAGCGTGTGTGTGCGGTGCCCTGCCGTAGTGCGGCGCGCTGGTGCGTGCGGAGGACAGGACGGAGAACCGCCAGATGGTTCCGCTGTCGTGCCGCCGTGCCAGCGCGCGTGGCTAGCCTGACCCATGAGTTGTGTGTGTGACCGTGTGCGTGTGCGCAAGCGTGTGCACCGGGGAGCGACGACGAGTGGCGTGTGGGGTGTGCGGCGGCGGCGGCGGCGGCGATGCTGCTGCTGTTGCGGTGCACGGCCGCTGCAGCCGTGGCGGGCACGCGACCGCCCGTGTGGCGCTCGGACTTGTTTCCTTGTTTCTCTCGAGTGTGCTTTGTTTTCCCCTTTTCTTTGTGACGACCATCACTGCCACGTGCTCTGGTCCCTGTAGCCGGCCACTGCGCGCAGTGCCGCAGCTAGCTTCTTTTTGTGTGTTGGGCCGCTGGTGGCGCGGGTGTGCGTGACCGCTGCTTGGAGCGCTGTGTCCCGTGCGGCGCTGGCGCCGATGTGGCGGGCCCGGCAGCTGTCTCTGCGCGAGCACGCCTGCCCACGCTGCCGGCGGCCCCCTTGTTTCCTGCCTTGTGGTTTCCCGTAAGCTTGATTTGATTGTTTGTGGTAGTTTCCGTGTCACCGCCGCCCGTGGTGCGCCACGCGTGGTCGGCCACGGCTGTTTTGCGTCTCTTCCCCCTGGGTGAGCGTTGCTTCGAAGTGCGAGTGCGCCTGTGTGCCTGCCCGCGTGCGCCTGTGCGTGCGCTGTGCGTCCCCCTGCCGCTGCGGCCCGCCTCCCGCCCGCTCACTCTCTGCTGGGCTGGCGCGGTGCTGCGAGCGCGTGCTGGCCGCCCGTCGCTGCCGCCTGCGTGCGGTGTGCGCGGTGTGGCTGCTGCTGCCGCCTCCCTCCTCCCGCGGTGTGCGGCTGCCGTGTCGGCGCTGCGCCGTCTCTCTCTCCCTCCCCCCGCGTTGTCTGCGCCTCTGTTCCCGGCCCACCGTTCTCTCTCTCCCCCCGCCTCCTCTTCCTCCCACTCTCCCACTCTCCCGCGCACACAACCCCGCTGCTGCCGTGACTCGCCAGACTAATAACGACAAGACGCTCTGCATTCCAGCCTTCCTCTTGCGCTCTCTCTCCCCGCTCTCACCCCGCTTCTCTCACTTCCCCTTCCACCGCCGCTTTTCCCCGCTGACCCGCCGAGAATGAGCGTGCCGACCCTGGAGACGTGCCGCCAGCTGTTTGGCGAGCTGGTGCGTGCCGCCGTTGCGGTGCAGGCCGATCCGCTGGAACCCGAGGATTCGCACGGCCACTCGCATTCCGACTCGCACGGCCACTCTCACTCGGAGTCTCAGGCGGCTTCGGATTCGCATGGCCACTCGCACTCGGACTCGCATGGCCACTCGCACTCGGACTCGCACGGTCACTCGCACTCGGACTCGCACGGCCACAGCCACGGTGACGGGGATGGCGGCCACGGCCACAGCCACGGGTGCGCGACGATGGAGGGCGACTACATGCTGGGCCTGCACGTCGCGGCCATCTTCATCATCCTGGCTGCGTCGCTGATCGGCACGCTGATCCCGCTGCTTGGCAAGCGCGTGCCTGCGCTGCGTCTGCCGTCGTACGTGTACGCTGTGGGCAAGGCGTGCTCGACGGGTGTGGTGCTCGCTGTTGCGATGATCCACATGATCAACCACGCTGCTGTGGTGTTCGCTGCCGAGTGCATCCCCGAGAGCTTCGCGGAGATGTACGAGGGGTGGGCGTTCCTGTTTGCGATGATTGCTGCCATTCTGATGCACGCGGTGGACGGCACGGTTGCGTGGGTGGCGGAGCGCTGGACCCGGCGTGCTGCGGAGCGGGAGGCCGATGCCCGCGCGTCGGCGGAGCCGTGCAACGACTCGCTGTGCAAGGAGTGCCCCCAGCGTGAGACGGAGGCGCGGCAGCACGGCGGCAAGAAGCTGGGGAGCCAGCCGGACAGCGGCGAGGGCGACGAGATGGACGCGGTGGTGCTGAGCCCGCGCGACGGGAGCGCGAAGGGCGTGCGCGAGCTTGACGACGCGGAGGGCCACGGCCACCAGCACGGCGTTGCGGTGCCGTCGGACATGCCGCTGGTGCAGCGCGTGGTTGCTGCGATCTGCATGGAGTTTGGCGTGACTCTGCACAGCGTGTTCGTGGGCCTTGCGCTTGCCGTGTCGAACGGCAGCGACCTGCGCGCGCTGATCATCGCGCTTGTGTTCCACCAGCTGTTCGAGGGCCTCGCGATGGGAGCCCGTCTTGCGGACGCGTCCTTCAAGCTGTCGCTGGAGATCGTGATGATGCTTGTGTTCTCGTTCTCTGCGCCGATCGGCATTGCTGCTGGCACGGGTGCCGTGATGGCGTCGCGCGACGCGTTCTCCGGGACGTCGTACGCGATCGTGAGCGCCGTGCTGGACTCGATCTGCGGCGGCATCATGCTGTACATCGCCTTCAACCTGCTGTTCGTGGACTTCGCGTACGACATCCGCGCGCACTGCGGCCAGACGAACCGCTACCGCGTTGCGAAGCGCATCGGTCTGTACGCTGGCCTGTGGGTCGGCGCTGGCGTGATGGCGCTGATCGGCAAGTGGCTGTAGGCACTTTTGCGCGACACCGGCGATGTGCGTGTGCTTTGGTGTGTGGCGGCGCCGTGTGCGCCTTGGTGCGTGTTACCGAGCGGCCTCGCCTCTCCTACTTGCTCGTGCGCGTGTGGCGGCCAGTGCTGGCTGCCCACGCCAACCTGCATCTCTGGCTTGCTGACTTGTCCTGTCCCCGCCTTCGCGTGAGCTGCCCGTCATCTCCGGCGGCTGTGCGTGCTGGTAGAGTACATGCTGGTCTTTTTTATTTTTTTTTTCATTTTTAACGCTATTCTACCTTTCTTTTGTGCTTTGTGTTCCCGCGGCCATCGTCTTTTCTTGCTTCTTAACTGTATTTTGTTATTTCCTGAAGTGCGCTTTCAACCGCACGCTCCCCGGCAGCGACACCCCCTAATCGCATACCCGCTCTAACGGGTGCCGCTGCCGTGTAACTATGTCTCCCTCGCTCTCATCTCTTTTACTCGCTTGCTTGTGTGCTGAAATTCTCTGCTTCGGCTTTGTCACTCCCGCGCACGGATTTGCTCTCGCGTTGCCTCCGTGTCCTCTGAGCTTGTGGTTTGTCTTTTGTGCTTGCGATGAGTGTTAGGTCGCTGCGCGGACGCGCGGGCGAGGCGCCGCTCCCCGGCGTGCTGGTGGTGCGCCGCCGTGTCCCGCGGAGGGCAGCTCGGTGGCCGCGAAGGAGGCGCGGCGGCGTGGTGCGCGAGCATTCGACGTTCGCTTTTTTTTTTCTTCTTCCTTTTCTTTATTTGTAACGCCTCTAAGACGTCAGTGTGCTTAAAGGGCACCTGGCGCTAACCCTCCCCTCTCTCCCCTCCCCCGATGGTTTCGCGTAAGTAACGTGCACGCTTCCGATTTGTGTACCCCGATAACGTATTTTCCCCTTTTTTCTTGTAACTGTGTGTGTGTCGCCTTTCCCGGTGTTGTGTTGTTGAGCTGCGTCGTCACTGAGGGCTGCTGTTGGCGCTGTCGAGGCGCTGGCGGCGTGTGCTCGCGGGGCGTCGCGTGTGTGTGTCGAGTATCTAAGAGCATGATGCGAATCCGTGGCTGCGTGCGCGCGTGCGCGTGCGTGTGCCCCACATGAGGTGAGCGGGTGCGAGCGCGGGCTGCGCGGCTGTGGTGCTGTGTGTGTGCGGGGTGTGGTGGTGTGCGCGCTGACGCTTGTCTGCACGCCGCCGGCCCCTCCCCGAGCACACGCGCTCGCCGCCGCCCGCTGCGCGTTCCCCGCGTGTGTTTTGCGCGTTGATCCCCCCCGCACGTCCCTCTCCGCAGAGGGGCGTGCGCCTGCGTGTGTGTGTGTGTGTGTGCTGATGAGGCTGTCAGCGAGTGCGTGCGCGCGTGACTGCGTGGCACGCGAGTAAAGAGTTGTGTGTGTGTGTGTGCCCGAGCGCTGTGGTGCCGCGGTGTCTGTGCGGCGCCGTGTGGAGCTGCCGCGCGAGCGGTGGCTGGGTCGCCGGGCGGTCGCGGCACCGGCGCTGGGATGGGCAAAAAGGGAGAAACCACCGATGCGTCGAGGCGGGGACGCATGAAGGCTCCCCGTAAACGAACTAAAAGTGTGCTCCAGAAGGTAAAGATGAAACTAAGCGTAAAACGGAGCGCCGCCCCGAGAGGCCCCTCGCGGCGGCGACAAGCCAAAAGCCTCGCAAAAAACAGTGTAAGGGCCGGCAACGGCGTGCTTGCGCGCCGCCAAGATTGTTTTGTAACGACTGCTGTTGAGCGACCTAGTATTTTTGTCTTTTTTCTTTTCTTATTGACGCTGAGCGTGTGTGTGCGGTGCCCTGCCGTAGTGCGGCGCGCTGGTGCGTGCGGAGGACAGGACGGAGAACCGCCAGATGGTTCCGCTGTCGTGCCGCCGTGCCAGCGCGCGTGGCTAGCCTGACCCATGAGTTGTGTGTGTGACCGTGTGCGTGTGCGCAAGCGTGTGCACCGGGGAGCGACGACGAGTGGCGTGTGGGGTGTGCGGCGGCGGCGGCGGCGGCGATGCTGCTGCTGTTGCGGTGCACGGCCGCTGCAGCCGTGGCGGGCACGCGACCGCCCGTGTGGCGCTCGGACTTGTTTCCTTGTTTCTCTCGAGTGTGCTTTGTTTTCCCCTTTTCTTTGTGACGACCATCACTGCCACGTGCTCTGGTCCCTGTAGCCGGCCACTGCGCGCAGTGCCGCAGCTAGCTTCTTTTTGTGTGTTGGGCCGCTGGTGGCGCGGGTGTGCGTGACCGCTGCTTGGAGCGCTGTGTCCCGTGCGGCGCTGGCGCCGATGTGGCGGGCCCGGCAGCTGTCTCTGCGCGAGCACGCCTGCCCACGCTGCCGGCGGCCCCCTTGTTTCCTGCCTTGTGGTTTCCCGTAAGCTTGATTTGATTGTTTGTGGTAGTTTCCGTGTCACCGCCGCCCGTGGTGCGCCACGCGTGGTCGGCCACGGCTGTTTTGCGTCTCTTCCCCCTGGGTGAGCGTTGCTTCGAAGTGCGAGTGCGCCTGTGTGCCTGCCCGCGTGCGCCTGTGCGTGCGCTGTGCGTCCCCCTGCCGCTGCGGCCCGCCTCCCGCCCGCTCACTCTCTGCTGGGCTGGCGCGGTGCTGCGAGCGCGTGCTGGCCGCCCGTCGCTGCCGCCTGCGTGCGGTGTGCGCGGTGTGGCTGCTGCTGCCGCCTCCCTCCTCCCGCGGTGTGCGGCTGCCGTGTCGGCGCTGCGCCGTCTCTCTCTCCCTCCCCCCGCGTTGTCTGCGCCTCTGTTCCCGGCCCACCGTTCTCTCTCTCTCCCCCCGCCTCCTCTTCCTCCCACTCTCCCACTCTCCCGCGCACACAACCCCGCTGCTGCCGTGACTCGCCAGACTAATAACGACAAGACGCTCTGCATTCCAGCCTTCCTCTTGCGCTCTCTCTCCCCGCTCTCACCCCGCTTCTCTCACTTCCCCTTCCACCGCCGCTTTTCCCCGCTGACCCGCCGAGAATGAGCGTGCCGACCCTGGAGACGTGCCGCCAGCTGTTTGGCGAGCTGGTGCGTGCCGCCGTTGCGGTGCAGGCCGACCCGCTGGAACCCGAGGATTCGCACGGCCACTCGCATTCCGACTCGCACGGCCACTCTCACTCGGAGTCTCAGGCGGCTTCGGATTCGCATGGCCACTCGCACTCGGACTCGCATGGCCACTCGCACTCGGACTCGCACGGTCACTCGCACTCGGACTCGCACGGCCACAGCCACGGTGACGGGGATGGCGGCCACGGCCACAGCCACGGGTGCGCGACGATGGAGGGCGACTACATGCTGGGCCTGCACGTCGCGGCCATCTTCATCATCCTGGCTGCGTCGCTGATCGGCACGCTGATCCCGCTGCTTGGCAAGCGCGTGCCTGCGCTGCGTCTGCCGTCGTACGTGTACGCTGTGGGCAAGGCGTGCTCGACGGGTGTGGTGCTCGCTGTTGCGATGATCCACATGATCAACCACGCTGCTGTGGTGTTCGCTGCCGAGTGCATCCCCGAGAGCTTCGCGGAGATGTACGAGGGGTGGGCGTTCCTGTTTGCGATGATTGCTGCCATTCTGATGCACGCGGTGGACGGCACGGTTGCGTGGGTGGCGGAGCGCTGGACCCGGCGTGCTGCGGAGCGGGAGGCCGATGCCCGCGCGTCGGCGGAGCCGTGCAACGACTCGCTGTGCAAGGAGTGCCCCCAGCGTGAGACGGAGGCGCGGCAGCACGGCGGCAAGAAGCTGGGGAGCCAGCCGGACAGCGGCGAGGGCGACGAGATGGACGCGGTGGTGCTGAGCCCGCGCGACGGGAGCGCGAAGGGCGTGCGCGAGCTTGACGACGCGGAGGGCCACGGCCACCAGCACGGCGTTGCGGTGCCGTCGGACATGCCGCTGGTGCAGCGCGTGGTTGCTGCGATCTGCATGGAGTTTGGCGTGACTCTGCACAGCGTGTTCGTGGGCCTTGCGCTTGCCGTGTCGAACGGCAGCGACCTGCGCGCGCTGATCATCGCGCTTGTGTTCCACCAGCTGTTCGAGGGCCTCGCGATGGGAGCCCGTCTTGCGGACGCGTCCTTCAAGCTGTCGCTGGAGATCGTGATGATGCTTGTGTTCTCGTTCTCTGCGCCGATCGGCATTGCTGCTGGCACGGGTGCCGTGATGGCGTCGCGCGACGCGTTCTCCGGGACGTCGTACGCGATCGTGAGCGCCGTGCTGGACTCGATCTGCGGCGGCATCATGCTGTACATCGCCTTCAACCTGCTGTTCGTGGACTTCGCGTACGACATCCGCGCGCACTGCGGCCAGACGAACCGCTACCGCGTTGCGAAGCGCATCGGTCTGTACGCTGGCCTGTGGGTCGGCGCTGGCGTGATGGCGCTGATCGGCAAGTGGCTGTAGGCACTTTTGCGCGACACCGGCGATGTGCGTGTGCTTTGGTGTGTGGCGGCGCCGTGTGCGCCTTGGTGCGTGTTACCGAGCGGCCTCGCCTCTCCTACTTGCTCGTGCGCGTGTGGCGGCCAGTGCTGGCTGCCCACGCCAACCTGCATCTCTGGCTTGCTGACTTGTCCTGTCCCCGCCTTCGCGTGAGCTGCCCGTCATCTCCGGCGGCTGTGCGTGCTGGTAGAGTACATGCTGGTCTTTTTTATTTTTTTTTCATTTTTAACGCTATTCTACCTTTCTTTTGTGCTTTGTGTTCCCGCGACCATCGTCTTTTCTTGCTTCTTAACTGTATTTTGTTATTTCCTGAAGTGCGCTTTCAACCGCACGCTCCCCGGCAGCGACACCCCCTAATCGCATACCCGCTCTAACGGGTGCCGCTGCCGTGTAACTATGTCTCCCTCGCTCTCATCTCTTTTACTCGCTTGCTTGTGTGCTGAAATTCTCTGCTTCGGCTTTGTCACTCCCGCGCACGGATTTGCTCTCGCGTTGCCTCCGTGTCCTCTGAGCTTGTGGTTTGTCTTTTGTGCTTGCGATGAGTGTTAGGTCGCTGCGCGGACGCGCGGGCGAGGCGCCGCTCCCCGGCGTGCTGGTGGTGCGCCGCCGTGTCCCGCGGAGGGCAGCTCGGTGGCCGCGAAGGAGGCGCGGCGGCGTGGTGCGCGAGCATTCGACGTTCGCTTTTTTTTTCTTTTCTTTTTCTTTATTTGTAACGCCTCTAAGACGTCAGTGTGCTTAAAGGGCACCTGGCGCTAACCCTCCCTCTCTCCCCTCCCCCGATGGTTTCGCGTAAGTAACGTGCACGCTTCCGATTTGTGTACCCCGATAACGTATTTTCCCCTTTTTTCTTGTAACTGTGTGTGTGTCGCCTTTCCCGGTGTTGTGTTGTTGAGCTGCGTCGTCACTGAGGGCTGCTGTTGGCGCTGTCGAGGCGCTGGCGGCGTGTGCTCGCGGGGCGTCGCGTGTGTGTGTCGAGTATCTAAGAGCATGATGCGAATCCGTGGCTGCGTGCGCGCGTGCGCGTGCGTGTGCCCCACATGAGGTGAGCGGGTGCGAGCGCGGGCTGCGCGGCTGTGGTGCTGTGTGTGTGCGGGGTGTGGTGGTGTGCGCGCTGACGCTTGTCTGCACGCCGCCGGCCCCTCCCCGAGCACACGCGCTCGCCGCCGCCCGCTGCGCGTTCCCCGCGTGTGTTTTGCGCGTTGATCCCCCCCGCACGTCCCTCTCCGCAGAGGGGGCGTGCGCCTGCGTGTGTGTGTGTGTGTGTGCTGATGAGGCTGTCAGCGAGTGCGTGCGCGCGTGACTGCGTGGCACGCGAGTAAAGAGTTGTGTGTGTGTGTGCCCGAGCGCTGTGGTGCCGCGGTGTCTGTGCGGCGCCGTGTGGAGCTGCCGCGCGAGCGGTGGCTGGGTCGCCGGGCGGTCGCGGCACCGGCGCTGGGATGGGCAAAAAGGGGGAAACCACCGATGCGTCGAGGCGGGGACGCATGAAGGCTCCCCGTAAACGAACTAAAAGTGTGCTCCAGAAGGTAAAGATGAAACTAAGCGTAAAACGGAGCGCCGCCCCGAGAGGCCCCTCGCGGCGGCGACAAGCCAAAAGCCTCGCAAAAAACAGTGTAAGGGCCGGCAACGGCGTGCTTGCGCGCCGCCAAGATTGCTTTGTAACGACTGCTGTTGAGCGACCTAGTATTTTTGTCTTTTTTCTTTTCTTATTGACGCTGAGCGTGTGTGTGCGGTGCCCTGCCGTAGTGCGGCGCGCCGGTGCGTGCGGAGGACAGGACGGAGAACCGCCAGATGGTTCCGCTGTCGTGCCGCCGTGCCAGCGCGCGTGGCTAGCCTGACCCATGAGTTGTGTGTGTGACCGTGTGCGTGTGCGCAAGCGTGTGCACCGGGGAGCGACGACGAGTGGCGTGTGGGGTGTGCGGCGGCGGCTGCGGCGGCTGCGGCGATGCTGCTGTTGTTGCGGTGCACGGCCACTGCAGCCGTGGCGGGCACGCGACCGCCCGTGTGGCGCTCGGACTTGTTTCCTTGTTTCTCTCGAGTGTGCTTTGTTTTCCCCTTTTCTTTGTGACGACCATCACTGCCACGTGCTCTGGTCCCTGTAGCCGGCCACTGCGCGCAGTGCCGCAGCTAGCTTCTTTTTGTGTGTTGGGCCGCTGGTGGCGCGGGTGTGCGTGACCGCTGCTTGGAGCGCTGTGTCCCGTGCGGCGCTGGCGCCGATGTGGCGGGCCCGGCAGCTGTCTCTGCGCGAGCACGCCTGCCCACGCTGCCGGCGGCCCCCTTGTTTCCTGCCTTGTGGTTTCCCGTAAGCTTGATTTGATTGTTTGTGGTAGTTTCCGTGTCACCGCCGCCCGTGGTGCGCCACGCGTGGTCGGCCACGGCTGTTTTGCGTCTCTTCCCCCTGGGTGAGCGTTGCTTCGAAGTGCGAGTGCGCCTGTGTGCCTGCCCGCGTGCGCCTGTGCGTGCGCTGTGCGTCCCCCTGCCGCTGCGGCCCGCCTCCCGCCCGCTCACTCTCTGCTGGGCTGGCGCGGTGCTGCGAGCGCGTGCTGGCCGCCCGTCGCTGCCGCCTGCGTGCGGTGTGCGCGGTGTGGCTGCTGCTGCCGCCTCCCTCCTCCCGCGGTGTGCGGCTGCCGTGTCGGCGCTGCGCCGTCTCTCTCTCCCTCCCCCCGCGTTGTCTGCGCCTCTGTTCCCGGCCCACCGTTCTCTCTCTCCCCCCGCCTCCTCTTCCTCCCACTCTCCCACTCTCCCGCGCACACAACCCCGCTGCTGCCGTGACTCGCCAGACTAATAACGACAAGACGCTCTGCATTCCAGCCTTCCTCTTGCGCTCTCTCTCCCCGCTCTCACCCCGCTTCTCTCACTTCCCCTTCCACCGCCGCTTTTCCCCGCTGACCCGCCGAGAATGAGCGTGCCGACCCTGGAGACGTGCCGCCAGCTGTTTGGCGAGCTGGTGCGTGCCGCCGTTGCGGTGCAGGCCGATCCGCTGGAACCCGAGGATTCGCACGGCCACTCGCATTCCGACTCGCACGGCCACTCTCACTCGGAGTCTCAGGCGGCTTCGGATTCGCATGGCCACTCGCACTCGGACTCGCATGGCCACTCGCACTCGGACTCGCACGGTCACTCGCACTCGGACTCGCACGGCCACAGCCACGGTGACGGGGATGGCGGCCACGGCCACAGCCACGGGTGCGCGACGATGGAGGGCGACTACATGCTGGGCCTGCACGTCGCGGCCATCTTCATCATCCTGGCTGCGTCGCTGATCGGCACGCTGATCCCGCTGCTTGGCAAGCGCGTGCCTGCGCTGCGTCTGCCGTCGTACGTGTACGCGGTGGGCAAGGCGTGCTCGACGGGTGTGGTGCTCGCTGTTGCGATGATCCACATGATCAACCACGCTGCTGTGGTGTTCGCTGCCGAGTGCATCCCCGAGAGCTTCGCGGAGATGTACGAGGGGTGGGCGTTCCTGTTTGCGATGATTGCTGCCATTCTGATGCACGCGGTGGACGGCACGGTTGCGTGGGTGGCGGAGCGCTGGACCCGGCGTGCTGCGGAGCGGGAGGCCGATGCCCGCGCGTCGGCGGAGCCGTGCAACGACTCGCTGTGCAAGGAGTGCCCCCAGCGTGAGACGGAGGCGCGGCAGCACGGCGGCAAGAAGCTGGGGAGCCAGCCGGACAGCGGCGAGGGCGACGAGATGGACGCGGTGGTGCTGAGCCCGCGCGACGGGAGCGCGAAGGGCGTGCGCGAGCTTGACGACGCGGAGGGCCACGGCCACCAGCACGGCGTTGCGGTGCCGTCGGACATGCCGCTGGTGCAGCGCGTGGTTGCTGCGATCTGCATGGAGTTTGGCGTGACTCTGCACAGCGTGTTCGTGGGCCTTGCGCTTGCGGTGTCGAACGGCAGCGACCTGCGCGCGCTGATCATCGCGCTTGTGTTCCACCAGCTGTTCGAGGGCCTCGCGATGGGAGCCCGTCTTGCGGACGCGTCCTTCAAGCTGTCGCTGGAGATCGTGATGATGCTTGTGTTCTCGTTCTCTGCGCCGATCGGCATTGCTGCTGGCACGGGTGCCGTGATGGCGTCGCGCGACGCGTTCTCCGGGACGTCGTACGCGATCGTGAGCGCCGTGCTGGACTCGATCTGCGGCGGCATCATGCTGTACATCGCCTTCAACCTGCTGTTCGTGGACTTCGCGTACGACATCCGCGCGCACTGCGGCCAGACGAACCGCTACCGCGTTGCGAAGCGCATCGGTCTGTACGCTGGCCTGTGGGTCGGCGCTGGCGTGATGGCGCTGATCGGCAAGTGGCTGTAGGCACTTTTGCGCGACACCGGCGATGTGCGTGTGCTTTGGTGTGTGGCGGCGCCGTGTGCGCCTTGGTGCGTGTTACCGAGCGGCCTCGCCTCTCCTACTTGCTCGTGCGCGTGTGGCGGCCAGTGCTGGCTGCCCACGCCAACCTGCATCTCTGGCTTGCTGACTTGTCCTGTCCCCGCCTTCGCGTGAGCTGCCCGTCATCTCCGGCGGCTGTGCGTGCTGGTAGAGTACATGCTGGTCTTTTTTATTTTTTTTTTTCATTTTTAACGCTATTCTACCTTTCTTTTGTGCTTTGTGTTCCCGCGGCCATCGTCTTTTCTTGCTTCTTAACTGTATTTTGTTATTTCCTGAAGTGCGCTTTCAACCGCACGCTCCCCGGCAGCGACACCCCCTAATCGCATACCCGCTCTAACGGGTGCCGCTGCCGTGTAACTATGTCTCCCTCGCTCTCATCTCTTTTACTCGCTTGCTTGTGTGCTGAAATTCTCTGCTTCGGCTTTGTCACTCCCGCGCACGGATTTGCTCTCGCGTTGCCTCCGTGTCCTCTGAGCTTGTGGTTTGTCTTTTGTGCTTGCGATGAGTGTTAGGTCGCTGCGCGGACGCGCGGGCGAGGCGCCGCTCCCCGGCGTGCTGGTGGTGCGCCGCCGTGTCCCGCGGAGGGCAGCTCGGTGGCCGCGAAGGAGGCGCGGCGGCGTGGTGCGCGAGCATTCGACGTTCGCTTTTTTTTTCTTTTCTTTTTCTTTATTTGTAACGCCTCTAAGACGTCAGTGTGCTTAAAGGGCACCTGGCGCTAACCCTCCCCTCTCTCCCCTCCCCCGATGGTTTCGCGTAAGTAACGTGCACGCTTCCGATTTGTGTACCCCGATAACGTATTTTCCCCTTTTTTCTTGTAACTGTGTGTGTGTCGCCTTTCCCGGTGTTGTGTTGTTGAGCTGCGTCGTCACTGAGGGCTGCTGTTGGCGCTGTCGAGGCGCTGGCGGCGTGTGCTCGCGGGGCGTCGCGTGTGTGTGTCGAGTATCTAAGAGCATGATGCGAATCCGTGGCTGCGTGCGCGCGTGCGCGTGCGTGTGCCCCACATGAGGTGAGCGGGTGCGAGCGCGGGCTGCGCGGCTGTGGTGCTGTGTGTGTGCGGGGTGTGGTGGTGTGCGCGCTGACGCTTGTCTGCACGCCGCCGGCCCCTCCCCGAGCACACGCGCTCGCCGCCGCCCGCTGCGCGTTCCCCGCGTGTGTTTTGCGCGTTGATCCCCCCCGCACGTCCCTCTCCGCAGAGGGGGCGTGCGCCTGCGTGTGTGTGTGTGTGTGTGCTGATGAGGCTGTCAGCGAGTGCGTGCGCGCGTGACTGCGTGGCACGCGAGTAAAGAGTTGTGTGTGTGTGTGTGCCCGAGCGCTGTGGTGCCGCGGTGTCTGTGCGGCGCCGTGTGGAGCTGCCGCGCGAGCGGTGGCTGGGTCGCCGGGCGGTCGCGGCACCGGCGCTGGGATGGGCAAAAAGGGAGAAACCACCGATGCGTCGAGGCGGGGACGCATGAAGGCTCCCCGTAAACGAACTAAAAGTGTGCTCCAGAAGGTAAAGATGAAACTAAGCGTAAAACGGAGCGCCGCCCCGAGAGGCCCCTCGCGGCGGCGACAAGCCAAAAGCCTCGCAAAAAACAGTGTAAGGGCCGGCAACGGCGTGCTTGCGCGCCGCCAAGATTGTTTTGTAACGACTGCTGTTGAGCGACCTAGTATTTTGTCTTTTTTCTTTTCTTATTGACGCTGAGCGTGTGTGTGCGGTGCCCTGCCGTAGTGCGGCGCGCTGGTGCGTGCGGAGGACAGGACGGAGAACCGCCAGATGGTTCCGCTGTCGTGCCGCCGTGCCAGCGCGCGTGGCTAGCCTGACCCATGAGTTGTGTGTGTGACCGTGTGCGTGTGCGCAAGCGTGTGCACCGGGGAGCGACGACGAGTGGCGTGTGGGGTGTGCGGCGGCGGCGGCGGCGGCGATGCTGCTGCTGTTGCGGTGCACGGCCGCTGCAGCCGTGGCGGGCACGCGACCGCCCGTGTGGCGCTCGGACTTGTTTCCTTGTTTCTCTCGAGTGTGCTTTGTTTTCCCCTTTTCTTTGTGACGACCATCACTGCCACGTGCTCTGGTCCCTGTAGCCGGCCACTGCGCGCAGTGCCGCAGCTAGCTTCTTTTTGTGTGTTGGGCCGCTGGTGGCGCGGGTGTGCGTGACCGCTGCTTGGAGCGCTGTGTCCCGTGCGGCGCTGGCGCCGATGTGGCGGGCCCGGCAGCTGTCTCTGCGCGAGCACGCCTGCCCACGCTGCCGGCGGCCCCCTTGTTTCCTGCCTTGTGGTTTCCCGTAAGCTTGATTTGATTGTTTGTGGTAGTTTCCGTGTCACCGCCGCCCGTGGTGCGCCACGCGTGGTCGGCCACGGCTGTTTTGCGTCTCTTCCCCCTGGGTGAGCGTTGCTTCGAAGTGCGAGTGCGCCTGTGTGCCTGCCCGCGTGCGCCTGTGCGTGCGCTGTGCGTCCCCCTGCCGCTGCGGCCCGCCTCCCGCCCGCTCACTCTCTGCTGGGCTGGCGCGGTGCTGCGAGCGCGTGCTGGCCGCCCGTCGCTGCCGCCTGCGTGCGGTGTGCGCGTTGTGGCGTGGGAGGAGTAAATACAACTCAATTCGCGTTGTAGAATTCCAGCATTGTTTGTGTTGGGTATGTGTTTTAAATGCTGGAGTGTTTCTACTGCTGCTGTTGCTCTCTAAGAGGTGGTGGGTTGCTGTACGTATCGTGTACATTGCGCTTCTCTAATGAAAGGAGGAACCGTATCGAAGTTAATCTATTTTTAGTGTTGCGCTGCGGTGTCTGCATATGTCTTTCTCATCTCTCACGTTCCTCTCATCGCATTTTCGTCTGCTTTTTTTTTTGCTGGTATGGGACCACTGCCTCGAATGCAATCTGCGAACAACTCGCGTATTCTCTCACTGCGTAACGCTTGTAATGCGAACTGTGGTGTTCATGTCATCCAGTCCGAAAGAAAAAAAATTTAAGAACGTTTCGTGGAGTTGATTGTTTAGCGCTTTTACCCAGGCAATTATTCTACTCACACTGTGCTCTGAGTTGCTCGTTTTGTTCTATCGTCCTTCTTTTTTTCGAGTTTGGTACCACACAAACACACGCCGGTTCTCCTTATTTTATTATTATTATTTAACTAGGAAGGATCATCTTCGCATTATCGGTAACTGCTGTCACCGCATTAGAAGGCTACTACCTCAGCGGTACTTAAACAAAAGTCACTCGTTTTTCATTGCCGACGTTTACAAAATATCAGCAGAAAAGAAAAAAAAACCAACAATGGCCGATAACGCTAGCGCTGTCCGTACGGATACGCAGAAGATGAAGTTGAGCAGCGAAAACGCCAACGAGTTTTGGAATGCCGCGTGGGAGAACAACGTGACGGGCTGGCGGAATGCGGAGCAGCAGCCTTTCTTCACCCGCAATCTCTACGTGATGGCGTGCAACACTCCCGGTGTTGAGGGGGTAAAGCCGTTGTCCGTGCCATGTGTGATTGGCAAGGAGGAGAACGAGGCGAACCTGTACAACGGTGCCGCAGAGGAGGAGGTGGTGACAGCTTTTCTGAAGGGCAAGGCCGTGCTCGTCCCTCTGTGCGGCGACACCCCGGCGGTGCGCTACATGGCGAACCACGGCGCGGCTCTGGTGGTGGGAGCGGACCTGGCGCCGGAGGGGCTGCGGCTGCAGCGCCAAACTCATTTCCCCGAGGTGGCGTTTTCGGCGACCAGCCTCACGCTGCCCAACGGCAGTGCCGCGACGGTGTACGAGGGCGTGAAGGAGGGCTGCACTGTTCGCCTTTTTGAGGGCGACTTCCTTGCCCTCGCCGCGGCGCCGGAGTTCAACAGCTCCAAGATGGACTTTGTGTACGACCGGGCCTCGATGATGGCCATGCACCCGAGCATGCGCGGGGACTACGTCAAGACGGTCGCGTCGTGCCTGTCGCCGTCAGCTACGCTCATGGTGGAGCGACCGATTCGCGACGAGGGCGATGCGAACGGGCCGCCTTTTACCTTCTTTCCGGATCAGGTCCACGCGCTCTACGCGGCCGCGACGGGGCGGGACTATGAAGTGGAAACGATCCTCTCGAACCGCTGGTACGGCCACGCCGAACCTGGCTCTGCTCACTACTTTGAGTTTATGCGGGTCGCTCCCAAGTAGGCGCAGTGTAGACGTTCTCTGGACGGTGCGCACTGGAGGAGGTGAACGGAGGGAAAGCTGGTTGGAAGGAATGGCTACCGGTAATGCTAGGGACCAGAGAGAGAGAACTTGGAAGTGATAAAGTCTTGTAAGAGCTGATAATTCCTTTGGTTCTCCTTTATCTTTGCAGTTCTCTGTTTTTTTTTTTTTTTAAATCAAAGTGGAGCAGCCCACATCCGTTAAGCCTTTCCTTCCTTTTTTTCCCATTCTGTTTATTGTCAGCACCACACAAACATTGGTTCAAAATGGCTTCTCCTCTTTCTGCTTTTCTTGGCTTCCCCAGGCACCTTTTTTTTTCTTACTGTATCGTGTTTTATTTTATTTGTGACCACTTCGTTTTTCTCTTTTCGATTTATTTGTTTCTGACAGCGTTATTCTTTTTTATATTTAAGTTTCAGTGCTACACCCACACACTCTTAAACAAATTACTCTGATGCAAAAGCACAGGGAGAAGCGCAACACCTATATTCTCGGCTTTCTTATGTTTTCCCATACCTCCACCCCTTCCCATTTTCTCCCCTCTTTTTTTTTTCTCTTATTAGGAGGGTTGCGAAGAGTGTTTTGTGCGTGCGCAATGCTCAACGCACAAGTGCAAGGTAGGCTCAAGGGGGAAAAACAAAACAAAAAAAAAAACAATTACAGTGGCACTCGCACCGAAGTATCGCTGCCATTCTCTACTGACTTCAATATTAGCAGCACGGAAGCAAAGCAGCAGAAGTAGAGAGCGGCGGTTTTTGTTTGCCGTCGGAAAGATCTCTAGAATGCAGAGTCGTAGTAAGTAAGATCTGCACATTATTTTTTTTTCCCTCTACTGCTGCCCATGTACCTCGCGTGCCCACGACTCACGATTGATCGTGCGCGATTGGTGCTTGCTATGCGCGAAACGTGGAGTGCGCCACTTTCCATTTCAATTGAAAATGAGACAAGTATGCGAGTAAAGAGATTAAGAAAAGCGACGTGGCTCGAAAGTGCGCTGAGAAAAGAAAATTAGGCTTTTGATCAGGGAGAGCATTGAGAATTTCAATTTGGACTGCATGTTCATCTCCGTGCTACTTTTCTATCTGATCACTGTTCCCATCTTCTCCACTTCTTTTTCTTTTCGTTTGCCTGTCCCGCCTTACTTTTTTTTTTTGCAAACCACGTAACTGTGCACGTGGTTCAACACTCGTCCAGTCTGTCTTTCAGTCTTACTCCATAGAACAAGAGCGCTTTCTCCCTCAGCTTTCCCCCGGTCTAGTCCAGTCATTGCTGGCGACGCACATTATCGTGCCTTTTACTATCTCTAACATAACCCCTCTTTATTTTTCTCTCTAGACCTTTAGCCAACTTATTCCACTTACCCACCATGTCGCGTGTACCCATCTCAGAGGAGCAGGCGCAGCAGATGATGGCGAAGCAGCAGGCGCAGCAGGAGCGCATGGAGGCGTTTGAGGAGCAGAAGGGCAACATGATGCGCGCCTTCGTCAGCGCCGAGGGCCGCGATCGGCTGCAGCGCATCGCCCAGGTGAAGCCGGAGCGTGCGCAAGCGGTGGAGATGCACATCATTCAGGCGGTCCAGAAGGGAAAAATGCAGCCACCGGTGTCGGATGACACGGTGCGGGAGCTGCTAGGGCAGATGGCGAGCCAGGAGTCGGAGTCCAAGTCGCACATCACCATCGTGCGCAAGCGCACGGATGAGGACTGGTAAGACAAGGTAGGGCTCCCTTCGGATCGAGGTGGTTGCTTAAACGTGCAGCGAACGCTTCTGTTGAAAGTGGGTTGTCTTCTTTTTTTCTTTCAATTGTAGTCGTTGAATTACAAATTCTGGCTGTAAAGTGCCTTTTTCTTTTGTTTGTGAGGCTGTTATGGGACTTTATCTTATTTTTTTTCTATATTTCTCCACTGCCGTGTGTTCACCGATCCTTGTTTTGGCCGTGGCATGTTTGCCTACCACTTGCAGACCGTCAGCGGCGGTGAACGCCAGAGTGCGTGGTGAAGGGTGCCACGATTGTCCCATGTGTTTGTGCACGCAAACACACTGAGGCTCGACTGGACGATGAGTTGGAAAAGGTGCATTGCTGCTCTGCCACCGTGCTCTAATAGCCTCCAAAAAAAAAAAACTTCAAGGAAGGAGGAGGATACACGAAAATCTTTTTTAGAGGCAGAAGAGAGACACTACTGTGGACTCTCATGCGAACGGCAAGTTTTAATCTCTCGTGCACGTTGGCCCTGATAACCTGATTGCTCGCGTTTTCTGACTCTTGTCTGCATGCTGTGGTTTTAACAACAACAACAAAAACAACAACAAAAAACTTACACTCAGGGGGCTGAGACGGCAGTTACAAGCAAGCCCTCTGCACCAGCGAGGGACAGTGCTCTTTCGAAAATCGGTCTTTGCCGCGTTGCTTAGCTACCCCGTATCTTCTGCAGAGGTTGACAGCAGGATATCGTCTCCGTTGCACAGCGTTTAAACTTTACTGCTGTCTAACTTGCTTAACGAACGCGCCATAATTGAGCCTTGGTGCGCTTCATATGCGGAACTAATTACTTCTACTTTTGTGTTCTCTTTCGCTTCTTTTTTTCTTTTTTTTTTCTAATTACCTACGTCCTCATCTCGTGTTTCCCACGGGAAAGCATCTGGGCATCTCTCAGGTACACTGTTTCCTGTACATTTTTTTGTTCTTGAATATATTGTCTTCATCGCACTGCGTCTTTCTATTTGTACCACTGTCCAATACACTCACGCCGCGGCCTGCTTTTTCTTAACGAGGAAAAGTTGGAGACGCAAACACACACAAACTAGAAGCCCGGCTCGCCAACGCGTACAATCACCGAGGAGCTCTTCGCAACAACAACAACAAAAAAGAGTTCCTGCTGTATTTGCTCTCGCCTGTATTCCGTCGCCAATGCCGAAGCGCCACCGCCAGCCGGAGCCGATCGAGATCCAAAGTGCGGCGCACCGCAGCCACGCCAAACCTGCCTCGCAGCCCACCAAAAGCAACACCTTTACGCAGTCACGGGCGGCCGTGAATGCCTCCGCGGCGTCCTCCTCGTCATCGCCTTCCCGCGGCAATGGAAGCGGCACCAGCGCCTGCGACTCCGCGGCGGAGTACTCGCCTGGGGAGCTGAAGCTGGTGGAGGAGACCCGCCGCATGGCAATGGACTTCCCGGCCACCCCCGACACGCTGACGCGGCACCGCCGCCAGCAAGAGGCGGACGCGAAGCGGCGGCGGGTCTCCTACGACCACGAAGGGCAGCCGGTCACATCACCGGACAGCGTCACCCCAGCCGCCATGACCCCCGCCACCTCGTCCGCGGCGGCACGCAGGCCTGTGGTGGTGTCCGAGGGCTTCACGAGCGGCATGAACAGCCAGGCCGGCGCAGCAATCGCTGACGTCGAGGAGGAGGAGTTGGAGGAGGCGGACGAAAGCGACCTCAGCTCCAACGACTACGTCGGCGACGACGGCAACCAGCCGAGCTCTGATTCCGGCGTCGACAGCGACGAGCACGACGACGACGCGTCGGAGTTGCGGGGGCTGCGGCGGGCGATGCAGGCTGCGGCGGCGCAGCGGCGGCGTCCGGGTGATAGCACGAACGAGGAGCAGAAGGACAGTGACGGCTCGTCGGACGTTAGCAGCAGCAGCATTGATTGGGAGGGGGAGGAGGAGGAGGAGGAGAGTGACGATGACAGCAGTGGCGCCGACAGTGGTGCACTGGATGCGTCGGAGGAGGAGGAGCAGAGCGATGAAGGCGCTTCGATGGAGGACGAGGAAAACGAGGACGGCGCCGTGCAGCGTGACAGCGACGACGACGACGACGATGACGATTCCGAAGGCGGCCTCATTACGGTGGATTTCGGCGTCTTCGACATGGAGCAGTCAAACATTGATGGCGTGATTCACCTCATGGACCAGCTCTGCCCAGACAAGATGAACGAGGTCGACCGCGATGACTTGGGCCGTGCCCTTTATGAAAGCCCCTTCACGAGCGTGGTGCGCCTGCAGAATAACGGCGAGGACGCAACGGGCGACGAGGCGCAGGAGTTTTACGGCCTCTCCTCCGTTTTGGACGTGGCGCATGGGCAGGAGCTCTACCCGAAGGCGCTGCGTCCATTTTGTGAGCTGTTGCAGCAGCACGTGTGGCGGCAGGCGGCTTCTGGCATTCCACCGACCGATATCCTCACCAGCGTGGTGGACGACGGCGACGAGAACGGCGGCAAGGGTACTCGCCCGGCGTCGCGGGCCAAGTGCCTGCTGCTCATCTCCGAGTACATCCGCAACATTCCACTGGAGTTGACGGTGCAGATTCTCGAGGACGTCTTGGATCGCCTTGACGCTGCACGGAAGGAGAAGAAGACTCAGGCCGGTGCCACGCACGACGACCCGATCTTTGCGACGCAGCCTAGCATGTTGGCGGTGCTGGCCAAGGTGCAGCGCGCGACGGACGCACCGGTGACGCTGCCCCGGAGTGGAACGCAGCCGCCGCAGCAAAGAGCTGAGGAAGGCGTTGTGCCACCGAATGCTTCCTCCTCTACGTCGTCAACGACCAGCGGGGCGACTGGGAAGCGGCACAGCCACCACGCAAAGCGGTCGGAGAAAGGTGGCGCGGCCAGCAGTGGTGCCATGGCCGCCCCTGAGGCTCCGCTGGACCTCACACACTACATCTTCTGGCGCGAGGAGGACAGCATCTTGTACGAGTTCCGCGACAAGCGTGTCGCTGCGCTCGTGTACCGCTGCCGCCCACAGTACGATGGGCAGCCCGAGCACGAGATTCCGCTGTCGATCTTGTTTGTCCTGCAGTACGGGGCGGTGCGGCAGGCCGTGGATGAGATGAAGCGGCGACAGACGGTCAACGCCGCGATTGAGCGCTACTAAGGCGAAGAATAGGATGACGTGGGCTGTGCTGTGTATGTTCGAGTTGTCCTCTGCACGCAGCCAACTGTGCTTTTCTTTTGAGAGAAGAGAAGCAGGGTAAAGTTACGGACGAGAGAAGAGGCTGTGGTCTTGCCTTGTCGTTCTCTCTTGCTGCACTGCACCACACTGATTTTTCGGTTGGGTGAATGCAATGTGATCCGTTGGCAACACGTTCGTAGCAATTTGACATTGAACCGTAATCGGAGCAGCGACGAAGCGGAGAAAAACTAAAGAAAAGCAAAAAGCAGTGTTGTTGGTTGTCGCAAGAAAGACGGAGTTTGTTGGAGGTGTCTGAAGCTCCAACTTTGTGTAAGATGCGGAATCAGGAAAGAAAAAAAAAGAGAGAGATACTCGGAGTGTTCCGTAAGTGAATCGATAACAAAAAAGTGGCGTAGGTTTCGACTTGGAGTCGATGGAGATGGGCCACGCTTTCAATCTTCAGGTCCTATCAGCCTTGTTTCCTAACGCTTTGGCATTTTGCAAGCTTCGTGGAGTGCAGTGAGAGAGCTGTGTACCGTAGCGAAGAAACAACAACAGGTGTTGTTTAGTTGACTCCAGCAGGTTTATGTATGCTGGTCTCCGTGGTGCTGTGGAGGAGCGCTTTAATGAGTTGGACAAGGTGACATTGGGCCTCTGATATTCGTCTTAAGATGAAGTCGCATATGCTTCGTTGCACTTCTGATCGATCCGCCCGCGGCATTGTGAAGACAGGAAAAAACAATGGGAAGCAGCAAGGAGTGGGAGTACTACTGAGCAGATGCGTTGCTCACTTCTCATCATCTCACCACTACCCTTCTTGTTTCTGTTCCTGCACTCTTACCGCTTTTCGTTTTCTTCTCCGCTCGCGGTGATTGTAGTTTTTGTGGCTTTATCGTAGCAGGGGGCGGAAACAAAAACAGGGAGGAATGCGGGCCTCTGCCGCCCCTACAGCCGGGTGCTCTGCAGCGAGCAGCTCAGCGCACATCGCTGACGCGCAACACCCCTACCCGATGCCTGAAGCAGTCGGTGACATTCTCAGCAGCAACTTCTACTCGGACGGCGCCATTACGCAGTGGATTCTACGTTTGTGGCACGATGCTGCGTATCAGCGCACACATGATGCGTCCTCGGTATCTTCACAAAGCACGTCGCATAATCAGAGTAAGCAGGCGGTGATGCAGGTGGCAGCGGTGCGACTGTTTGGTGATCGGGCAATCACCCACGACTCTTCAGCTGCGTCGTGCCGCTTTCGCATACCCGATGCAGGTGTTTTGAAGCGCCGCTACCGACAGCTGGCCCTGCGCGTCCACCCCGACAAGAACACGTCTGCTGATGCCGCGGCGGCCTTTCAGCTCGTGCAGAGTTGCTTCGAAGCGGCAGTAGCAGCGGGCGATGACGTGACACGGTGGACCTGGAGCCCTCGTAAAGCGGAGACTATTAGGAGTCAAGGGGGCACGGCAGACGCTGCACGAGGGGAGAGCAGTGGCTTTGAGAGAGCGGCCTCGCTGCACTCTTCTCTCTTCTCGTCATCCTCGGCATCCTCAGCGTCGTCTTCCAATGAAAAATGCAATCGCTCGCTTTCCTCCGATGACGAAGAAAGCGCTGCGGTTTCCAGTGATGAAGGAGAAGCCCACCAAGGCAGTGCCTTCCCTGGTGCCCCGTATCGACGCACGTGTGCGGCATCCGCGAGTAATTCTGCGATGCCGGAGCCGCCCACGGTCTTTTTCGAAGCTGCTGCCGCAGGTCCACGTGATGGCGCGTTTGGTGTAGAGGCGAACCAGGTGCCACCGCCACCGCCCCCACCAAACGTGTTCGGCGTCGACGATGACGAAGAAGGCAATAGTGGCGATAGCTTGCATGAGACACCACCGCGTAGTGCGCATGGTTCGTATCACCATCGGGAAAGTGTGGAGCGCCGCTTCGATAAGTCGATTAGCGCCGCGTCAGTGCGGAAGTCACGCTGTCCTGTGCCGCTTCCCCGCCTGGATGAGGACACCGCTGATCTTCCACAGCGAAACACACACGCTGCAAGTCCCATCCACCGACAAAATGAAGATTGGAAACCTTCCTCTTCCGCCGTGCCACCGCCACCTTCCGTTTTCTCGGACCCATCGCCATCGCCCCCATCTGCCACGACTAAGCAACAAAATTTGCATCCATCCTCCCCTCCTTCTGGAAAGACAGCTTCTCGTGCTCACCGACATCGCCTTGAGCTGCCAACACTGGCGGAGCTTCTTGCACGACTTGACGCAGAGGAGAGCGACGGCGATGCAAATGTTGGTAGTGAAGAAGTCGTGCACAGCCATGAAGACCGTTACGTTCCGTTAGCAAGATGCGCTGGAACAGCATCGGCTTCAGAGTACTTTAACGTGCAGGCAGGCCATCGTGAAGCTGGAATATTCTGCGACGCTGTGCTGCCACGTCACGTGCCGTCAAAGAAAAAGCAGCGGTACAGCGGAGAAGAAGGGATGCGTGACAAACGGAAGACAGGCGATGCCGCATCACCTGTCGCGCCGCTTTACTCCTTCGGTGCAACCGCTTCTTCTTTTCCTCTATCGGGGAGCGAGAAAAAAAGAAGTGTTGCTGTGGGAGGAAAGGCTTCTACGGAGTTTCCTGTCTCGTCTTCGCTGCCGAGTCGGCGTGTGGGCGGCGGAGGCGGTGTGCCGAAGAGCATGAATAGCCTCGGTGCGGCGGGCGGGCGTAGTGAGGAGCTCCGTTGCGCGTGCGGGAAGGCGCGACGAGGACAGTGCTTCCTCTGCGAGTAACAACACGGTAGTTGAGTGGTGAACCACCGACATCTTTTATTCCGTTTATTTGTGTTGTGTGTGCCTTTTCATTTCCCTCTGCCGGGATTGTTGCTGCTCCGTTTTTTTTTTCAAATAAGTAAATTTGAGACTCGAATAGGTTGAAGAGTGGCCGACTTGCCGAGTACGGAAGTCTGGCTTATTTAAGCCGGCTACACATCTAGTGCTCTTCCGCTATGGTGAAGCGTGTGCTGTTTGTAAGACCGCATCTGTGCTGTGCTTTGTGGCGTCTCCTTTTGCTTGTTTGAGGAATGACGTATACTACTTCTCCGTTCTTCTCCTCTCATTCCTTTTCCTTCTTCTGTTTGAGAACCAATAGCGGACGACGACTTCTCCACATACCTGAGAAATATCTTGACTCCCCCACAGATAGCCACGCATTCTATTCCAACTTTAGTCAACTCTTCATCCTCTCTGTCTCCACTATCGCTTTTCTATTATTACACCTTTGATTTCCTGCTTCCCATCCATTTGTCGTTCATCGACACTCAAAAAAAAAAAAAAAAAAAGACAACTAAGGCAGCAATGGGAGGCGGTCTCAGCAAGCTCAAGCTCCTCTCCTCTGGCAAGGGCAGCGGCGCCGACGGTCTCGCCACGCTAGAGGCGCTCTACCAGCAGGACCTCGACTTCCTCAACCTCCCTGTAAAGAAGTGGACAACGGCGCAAACCACCGCAGACGGGCAGCCCATCTTGGACGTCTTGATTGTTGGCGGCGGCATGGCTGGCATCACCCTTGCCATCGCACTGAAGCACCTCGGCGTCGAGGCACGTCTTGTCGACAAGGCCCCCGCCGGCTACGAGGGCCCGTGGGACACCACCGCACGTATGGAGACGCTGCGGTCTGGCAAGCAACTCGTCGGCCCCGCCCTCGGCTTCGCCCACCTCACTTTTCGCGCCTACTTCATCGCGCAGTTCGGCACCGCTGCTTGGGATGCGCTGGATAAGATTCCACGCGTGCAGTGGATGGACTACCTGCGCTGGCTGAAGCGCATCAACGCTTTGGACGTGCAGAACGACACGGAGGTGGCTCTGGTACAGCCCGCTGCGGACGGCGTCGTGACGGTCGAGACACGCCGCACCACTACCGCCGCTGGCGGAGATGCACCGACCGAGAAAATCTTTGCGCGCCACGTCGTGCTGGCCACCGGCCGCGGCGGGCTCGGCGGGCCGTGGATGCCGCAGTGGGCGAGCGAGATCCCTGCTGAGAAGCGCGTGCACAGCTCGGATGTGTGGAGCGGAGACGAGTTTGCCGGCAAGCACGTCGTTGTAATCGGCGGTGGGTCGTCCGCGATGGACTGTGCCGCCACCGCGCTCGAGCATGGAGCGGCTGAGGTGCACCTGCTGATCCGCCGCCCCGATCTGGCGCGTGTAAACAAAAGCAAGGCTGCTGTTGGCGCTGGTATCACCCACGGCTACCTCGCCTTCACCGACGCGTGGAAGTGGCAATTCCGGCACTACATGAATTTGCACATTCCCCCGCCACACGGCAGCACGCTGCGCGTCTCTCGGCACCCCAACGCCTTCTTCCACTTTGGTGCGCCGATCGAGAAGGTGTCGGTGCGGGAAGACGGGAAGGTGCGCATCGACACGGCGCAGGGACCCATCGCAACCGATCGCGTGATCTTCGCGACGGGCTACGCGCTGGATTGGGACCAGCGGCCAGAGTTGGCGCCGTTCTCGGCCCACGTGCTGCAGTGGAAGGACGTCTACACGCCGCCCGAGACGATGAAGAGCACCGACATGTCGCTCTTTCCCTACCTGGGCCAGAGTTTCGAGTTCCGTGAGAAGGTGGAGGGATCGTGCCCCGGTCTGAACCACATCCACTGCTTCTGCTACCCCGCTACCCTCTCTTTTGGATCAGTATCGGGGGATATCCCGCAGATCACGGATGGCGCGCGCATGTTGGCGCAGCGGCTGACCGGCGACTTGTACAATGAGTCAGTGGAGGAGCAGTTCCACAAGATCGAAGTCTTTGGCGAGGCGGAGCTCGATGGCACGGAGTGGAAGCCCGCGCCATGGCCGGAGTACAAGGAGTAGGTAACTTCTCTTTTTGCTTTGCTCTGCCCATTGTTGTTGTTGTTGTTGTTGCTGACTTTCACCACCAGCAAAGACTCACAAAGAAAATACGCATATTTTTATCTATACACTCAACAACCGCCAATGCAGTTGGTGCTGTACCTTGCTGTAAAGCATGCTTGTAAGTTTTTTTCTTTCCCATTCTTTTTTTTTTGTTGTTGTACAAGCACGGATTCGTTTCTTACTTCTCGGGAGGCTTTCCGCCCCTTTGTTTTTTAATTCCCCCTTTTCGGTGCTCCCCCATCACGTGTGTGCGTGGTGGTGCTCTCTCTCTCTCTCTCTCTCTTATACTTTGAACTTGTCATCGGCAAGGCATTCATGCCTCGAAGGTGCGTTTTAAAGCTGCTTCTTTAGGCGATGAAAAGGAAAATTCCGATACCTTCAAGCACTGAAGGATAGGTACTTTTCAAATTCTCCTATTATCGAGTGAGAGAGACTGCGAGTGCGTTTATTCGAGGGTTGCTAAGCGAAAGACAATAGCTGAAGCTCTCTTTGTTATTTCCCTTTTTCCTCTTTTTTTTACATGTCTTTATCGTGCCTGTCTTGCTTCAGTGACTTAACACTCCTTGTCTTTTCTCCCTTCCCCCTTTATTCGAGTAAAGGTGCTGGTATGGGAGTCGACAACGCCGCTCTCTTTTCCCGTGGAAACGTGACGTGATGTGAAAAAAAAAGAAAAAGGATAAAGAGCCAAAGGAAGCCGTGGTAGAGAAGGTGTCCAAAGCTTTGTTTTTCTGCTCTCGAGCGATTTCTCTAATAAATAGAAAAGGTGATAGTGACCAGGAGAAAAGAGAAAGGAATTCATGCCTGAGTGCTTGTTGAGACAACATCCAGTTTATTGTGGCTTTTTCCTCTGAGCTAGAGCGCCGGCAGGAGTGCTCGTCGAGAGATTGCAAACTGCACTTCTCCTCTCTTTCTGTTGTGCTTCCTCCATTTCTTTCTCTTTGGGGTAGCATGTCAACTGCTTTTAATTTCTCTTTTTCCTGAAAATCGTACCATATTGCTTCTTTCCCTCCCCTCTTCCTCTCCTGATCTGCGCTCATCTTCCCGTCCCCCTCAAGGTTCCACCCTGGGTCGTGAGGTGTACACGCCTCTCCTATCACAGTCACATAATTTTCTTCTCTTGATACGTTGTTCTCTCCCCTTGTGTGCGTTTTTTTTTTCCCGCGGTGGCTTCGTCTTGGCCCTCTTCCTTCTTCCCTCTCCTCTGCTCCGTTTCCCTCACAAGCGAACAATTTTCTTTTTGGCCGTTTTCAAAGCACAGCGTCCCTCCATCCTTCCCATTTTTGTTTTTTCCGTTTCTGCGCTGTCGCTCCCTTCACTCTTTGCCCCTCTCGCTGGATTTGTCGAAGCCTGAGACGAGAGAACAGAAGCACTGCGAGCATATTCATAGCGCAGTGGTACTCTGCCGCTTTCCTCTTTGGCTTATAGCCTGCAGGTGTCTCTTCTTCAAGAGTCAAGGTCGACAGCTGTGTGTGTGTGTGTGTGCCCGTGTCAACGCGTCTGTAAAAAGTACATTAGAGAAATAGGTTTTAATAAGCAACAGCTTTCTTTTTCCCTCTCCTTGTCATTTTTTTTCCGCTTGTTGTTGTTGTTGCCCGTAGACTCAAGTATTGAGGTAGATACCTCTCTCTCTCTCTCTCTCTCTCTTCACTCGCGCATAAGACAAATAGAAGAGGAGGAAGCACACCGACACAGGCGTGGCGTAATTTTCTCTCTTTTCTCATCTCGCTCCATTCTAGTGCCCTAATGTCACTGTCGACGCATCGCCCTGTGAAGGGCACCACCTACGCCGTGGTGTGCCCGCTGTGCTACAACCAGATGGACTTCCAGTGCACGAGCGAGCGCATGTATGGCGTGCCGTGCAGCACCTGCGGCGCCACGATCGACCTGCGCAACCCAAGTGAAACGTTGCCAGACGGCGACAGTGGTGTGCACGACGCAACGTGGCATGGCGAGCATGTCATGTATGCCGGAGACGTGGAGGCCTCGAAGGGTCTCTCCGCCAGCGCGCAGATCAACCAACTCGTGACGAACGTGGAGGAGGAGAAGCGCAAGATCATGCCGACGCAGATGACGGGCGAGACGAAGCAAGCCTTCTCTGCACAGCGCAACCAGGCTCTCGCCGAGAAGTTCTCCTTCTTCTTTCCTGTCACGTACGCGATTGAGTACTTGGTGTTTGGCAGCAAGCCCTACGCCAAGCTCGGGCACGTGCGCATCTTCCGCAAGAAGATTCCCCTCTACGGCGTCGTCCACTTCTGTGCCCCGCGCACCACCACCTCGTACGCGGCCCCGTGCAGCTTCACCTTGGCGGTGTTCATCCTCTTCAACTGGTTCAACTACCACATGGACCTCGAATGGATGGCTGCGTACTTCTACGCGGAGTGGGTGCTCGTCTTTTTCTTTTACTTCCTTCTCTTCCGCCTGGCCTACAGCGACCCAGGCTATGTGAAGCCCGGCTACATGGAGGACAAGCCGGAGGCGAACGGCCAGGCGGGCAGCAAGAGCGGTCCTGGCGCCAACGGGGACATGACGCTGCGCGACATCGAGAGCAACCAGCGCGACAGCGTCTGGGAAAACGTCGACGGCGTCCCGATGGAGCGCAAGTGGTGCTCGACGTGCGACATGTACCGCCCTGTCCGAGCGGCGCACTGCTACATCTGCGGGCTGTGCTGCTACGACCACGACCACCATTGCAGCGTGGTCGGCGTCTGCGTCGGCCGTCGACGTGTGGAAATGTTCACGTCGTTCGTCACAGTCGCCGCCACCGCGTGTCTGCTGCCTACTTTCGTGGTGCTCCGCGCTCTGTGGACGCACTGGGAGCTCATTACGACGACGCTGCAGCTGTTGGCGTGTCTCATCCTTGTCGTGCCAGTCGGCTTGTTCGCCATCTTTCTCTCGGTAACAGCGACGTCGATGTGGATGTCGTGTGCACAGGAGTCCAGCACGCGCGAGCGCATTCAGCGCGTCTACGCACAGAAGCGCAACCCTTTCGACCGCGGTATCGTGAAAAACCTCCAGTATCACTTCATCCAGCGCCGCGTTGCGCCGTCTATCTTTGATGACGACTTTGTAAAGCGCTGTGCTCGGCAGACGGAGAAGCGCGAGTTGGGCACTGGCGTAACCGTCACTTGCGTGTAAGTTTTTTTTTCTTTGGTGCGGTGTGTTTGTGCTGTCGGACAAGGCGATAGGATAGACCACTGTGCTTACTTTTGGGTTGCTTGTGTGACGCGTGATGAACAGTACGGAGACTGTGCTTTTTAGGGAAAGGCCTGCTCAACGACGGGTGTGTGCATCTCGGGGTGTTCCTCCCGCCCCTCTCTATATCTAATAGGCTTCTTTCAGCAATAATGTACTAGCAGGTGTTTTGGAAGCGCGCACTCGGCAGAGGAGGTTAGGGGCTTCGGCACTTAGGTCTAGGCTGAAGAGCAGCGATTGAACATTGAGGAAGGATCGATCGATGACGAGTCAGCGACCAGTGGCGCTGCTGTCGGGACGTTTCCTCCGGTGCTGTTGGCAAGTATGTTAAAACACCTCACGTTTTCATTCTCTGTTTTGCAATCGCGTTACTTCCATTCCCATCTGCGCTTCGCCAAGGTGAAGAACTAAACCTTCAACGGCACTTAGCGGAACAACTGCATCTCGTGGGAACCGTAAAGGAGGCTATTGATGGTGATGTCCGCAAACATTGCAGCGTTGCGGCGTCGCGTGACGCTTACAAATACGAGAAGCTTTTTTGGTGCTGCTTCTTTCTTTTCTTGTCTTTCTCTCTTCACCTGTTCACTTCCACCTTCTTCTTTTTTCTCTTCTTCACTACTTCTCTTCGCCACGACCGCTTTGCTTTCCGTGCGTTATAAAAAAAACGACTTGTGTTTTGCCGTCCTCTCTCAGCACGGAAAAAAAAGAGGCTTTTTTTTTGGACAGAAAAAAAAACTAAGAGAAAGCTTCTAGTGGATTTAAGTGGTGTGAGGCAGCTGCCTAGCCAAAAAGCACCAAGTACCAAAACAAACACAGATTTTCTTTTGTTTTGTTTCTCCAACAATGGACGAGCCACAGAAGAATAAGACCCACAAGAATAAGACGGTGGGCAACAAGGCGGCCAAGAAGGACACGCTTCGCAAGAAGCGCGCCGGCATCGACCTCGAACCAAACCGTGGCAGCAATGTCAAGGCATTCCAAGGCGTCAGCGCCGGCAGCCACAAGGCCCAGAAGTTCTTCCGCTCCATCGAGAAGAAGGAGACGGCCTTGCACATGCCGACGCTGGACAAGACGCTGCGCCACATCGTTGCCGAGCCGCCCCTCCTTGTCGCTGTGGTTGGCCCACCGGGCGTGGGCAAGACGACATTGATTCGCTCCATGGTGAAGTTCTACTCGAACCGCAACCTCACCTCGGTGCGCGGCCCCATCACCGTCATCGCCGGCCGCTCGCGCCGCATCACCTTTATGGAGTGCCCCAACACACTCTCTGCCATGTGCGACGTGGCCAAGGTGGCCGACCTGGTCCTGCTGATGGTGGACGGCAGCTACGGGTTTGAGATGGAGACCTTCGAGTTCCTCAACATTGCCCAGGTGCATGGCTTTCCCAAGATGTACGGCGTTGTATCGCATCTCGACCAGCTCAAATCTGGCAAGTCGCTCAAGAAGCGCAAGAAGTTCCTGCGCCACCGTTTCTGGCACGAGGTGGCCGCCGGTGCAAAGCTGATCTGCCTTTCACCGATGGTCCGTGGCATGTACCGGCCCACCGACGTGCTCAATTTGCACCGTCTCCTCATCTGTGTGGAGCCGAAGATCCAGGCGTGGCGCAACACGCACAGCTGTGTCGTGATGGACCGCGTGGAGGACATCACAGACCCCGACGTGGTTGCCGCGGCGCCGCTGCACGCCCGCACTGTGGCGTTCTACGGGTACGCGCGTGGCAAGCCGATGAAGCCCGGGCAGCTGGTGCACGTCCCCGGACTGGGGGACTTTCCCGTCTCCCACATCTCGCACCAGGCTGACCCTTGCCAGCTGGACAAGCTCAGCGCGGACGGGAAGGAGGGCGGCAACCACCGTATGCGCCACCTCAGCCTGAAGCAGAAGAAGCTCTACGCGCCGTACTGCGACGTGGGCGGCATCAGCTACGACGACGACGCCATCTACATCCAGGAGGATGGCGAGAAGGGCGCGATTGAGCGGAGTGGCGAGGGCCTGCAGCTGCTGCGTGAGCTGCAACACGTGCAGCAGCCAATGGACGCCGCGCAGACGAAGCTGCGGGTGGTGCGGCGCCGCCCGGTGAACTTCCGTGATGAGGACGCGATGGAGCTCGAGATGGACGACGTCCGCATGCCGTCTGACGCCGAGGACCACGACGACGACGCGGATTGGTCCTCTGCGGACGAGGCGGACCGCAACAACGTCGTGGTGGACTCCGAGGACGAGGACGGCTACGGCGGGCGTCGCAACGGTGCACACCGGCTCTCCGACTTCGGCGCTGCCGGTGCAGTCAAGGATGAAGATGATGGTGCGGCGTTGGAGGGAGAGGAGGAGGCGGACGAGGACGGCGCCGCATTGGCGCCACGTCTCCTCAACGACATCGATGCCATTCGCTGTAACACCGTGCAGTACAACTGGGACGATGCGCCGACCCTGCGCTCTCTCAAGGACCTCTGCGTTACGGGCAACTGGGAGGCTGGCGCTGGGGACGAGGAAGGAGAGGAGGGCGGTGCCGAGGATGGCGACGCAGACAGCAAGGGCTACGACAGCAACGACGAGGACTTCGAGCTGGAGGCGCGTGGCGACAAGCCGCTCACGCGCAATGGTGCTTCCTCCTCGGGTGCTGACTCCGCCAGCGACGGCGACGGCGACAGCAGCGACGGACAGGCCAAGGACGACGATGCTGACGATCTTGGCTTCGGCAGCAAGAAGGCCGGCTCAGCAGCGGCCCCCAAGCGCGTGAACGCCCTGGCCGCCATCGGCTACAGCGGCAGGAACGGAGCCGTCTCTCGCACCTCCGGCAGCGGCGCAGCTGGCAAGTACCGCAACGACGGCGACGGCGATGCGGATGAAGATTCCTACGGCGGCTACAACATTCTCGACGACATCGCTGCCGAGGACGCTGGGGGTGAGGTCGCCACACCCCACGAGGGCGGCGACAGCGAGATGGACAACTTGGTCTCCAGCTTCCTCAGCCGCAGCACCACCGCGAACGGCGCCGCACGGCAGCGCTTCGGTGGCTTTGGCGGCGTGGAGACCGCTGCTCTTGGTGGCTTGCAGAACGACGACGGCATCGCCTTCTTTGACGAGGCGAGCCGCTATGACCGCGAGGACGGCGAGGACGGCGCCACGCGTGCGCCGCGTCGGGGCGGACGTCGCGTGAATCCCGAACTGGAGAAGCTCGCCGCTGCCGACGCCGACGCCGAGGCTGCGGTGCGGGATGGCGGCGACCTCACCGAGGAGCAGGAGCGCCTGCTCCAGAAGAAGATGGCGAAGAAAAACGCCTTCGACAGCGAGTACGACACCGGCGACGCGGACGGCAAGAACACGACCTTCAGCTACTACCACCAGCTGAACCGCCAGGTGGAGGAGAAGAAGGAGCGCATCAACGAGGCCCTCGACGAGGTCGGCGACGACGTCGAAAAAAAGATCCAGCTCGTTGGCTACTTCAGCGGGCTCTACGTCCGCATGGTGCTGGAGAACATCCCGGTCGAGTTCCTCAACAACTTCGACCCGGCGATGCCGATCATCGCGGGTGGCGTCAACGCGGGCGAGGACGAGTTCCGCATCGTGCAGGCCCGCATCAAGCGCCATCGCTGGTACCCGAAGATCCTCAAGGCACAGGACCCGGTGCTGCTCTCGATGGGGTGGCGCCGCTTCCAGACGCAGCCCATCTTCTCCACGGAGGACCCGAATGGGCGGTGCCGCTACCTGAAGTACACCCCGCTGCACATGCACTGTCTCGCCTCCTTCTACGCGCCGGTGGCGCCGCCGAACACCGGCTTTCTCGCCATCCCGGTGCGCGACCCGCGTGTGGCGTCCTTCCGCATTCCCTGCACCGGCTACACGATCGGCAACGACGTCACCACCTCCATCGTGAAGAAGCTGAAGCTGACCGGGACGCCGGCCAAGATTGAGAAGACAACAGCCTTTGTCAAGGGCATGTTCAGCAGTGACGTGGAGGCGGCGAAGTTCATCGGGGCCAAGGTGAAGGCGGTCTCCGGCATTCGCGGTATCATCAAGTCCGTCATGAAGGGCAAGAACGGGCTGGTGCGTGCCACCTTCGAGGACAAGATCTTCCCCTCCGACATTGTGTTCATTCGTGCGTGGAAGTCGGTGGAGCCGCCGCGCTACTGCAGCATGCAGCGCAACCTCGTCGACCCGCAGTGGGTCGGCATGCGCACGATGCGGGAGCTGCGCCTCGACTACAACGTTCCGCAGCCCTTCAACGCCGACTCCGAGTACCGCGAGATCAAGCGGCGCCACCGCGTCGCCGACGAGGACGAGGACCCGGAGAAGCAGAAGGTGCTCCTCTCCCGCAACCTCAAGATGCAGCTGCCCTACGACATGAAGGAGGACTTCATCCCGATCAGCAAGAGCAGCGCGCTGCAGGAGCGGATTAAGGGTGCCACCACAATCGCACCGGAGCCGCGGGAGCAGCGGCGGCAGGCGCTGCTGGACACCTTTGCGGACCGCGCCGATGCCATGACGCAGAAGAAGGACGCAGCGAAGAAGCGGGCGAGGGAGCGCGCTGCGAAGGAGGCTGCGAAGGATCAGGAGGTATACTTGCAGGGTCTGAAGAAGGCCAAGAAGGACACGGCTCGTATTCGCGAGTTCAGCACGCAGCACAAGTCACGCAAGTAGTCGGGCGGTGGTGAAAGAGTTGCCGGGTAGCCTTGAGTGTGCTTATCTTGGTGAGAGTTTGGAACCACTTTTTTTTTAGGGCAGCTCGAAGAAAGTCGGGAATGTACCTTAATAAATTTTAAAAGACTCGTTGTCTATTCAAATGGCTTTGTGAATACACACACACAATTATTTTTTTTCGTGCGATGGCGAGTAGGCTCCATAACATGTCGAGATGCAGATGCCAATAAAGCGGAGCGTTAAAAAAAAAAACCTTGTTTTTCTAAAAAAAAAACTCCCCTTTTCGCTGCGATGCCGCTAATTGTTAACTCTGTCTCATAATTCATGCGTATAACTTTTTAAAAATTCTTTAAAAAAAAATAAGGGGGCAACTGAAAAAATCTTCAGCCGCGAAGGAAAGGAGGCGGAGCTGCTGGACCTCTTTCGAACGAAAGCGCCGCACTTGTTGTAAAAAGGTGTCTAAGTGCACTAAGTTGCCCACAGACCTATACACACAACCCGCCGTTTAGTCGGCGTCGCTGCAGTTCCCCACGTGTTGATTTACTCGTTCATGGTAGCCGCTGAGCTTTTCTCTCTCCCTTGCTTGTCATGGAAGGATGAGACGACGCCATCATTGTAATCGCAGCCGTTGCCCTCTTTCTCTCTCACTACTTTCACCTTCTCCTTTCTTTGTCCTTCTTTAATGCCTCCTTCTTTTTTTTTTTTTCTGCTCTGCTGACGCGCTTCCAGGGTGCTCGACTACTCGTCCGCTCCAAGGTTCCAGCACTTCCTCTTCTCTTCTTTTGTCTCTTCCACTGAAATTGACGTTGCTGTTGCCTCACAGCTTCGATTGCGAGGAAAGCAGAGAGAGAAAGAGCGAAGCAAAAAAACACACACGCACACGAAGATAGAGATAGCGTTTGACCTCCATCGATACGTTTCTGTCGCAAGTAGTAAATTAAAAAAAGAAAAGCCAAACGGGCATCGCAGAAGAGTGAAAGCGATCACGCGTTTCATTCCCTTCTTTTTGTTTCTCATTCTTGCCGCCTTAAAGCACGCAATACAAGTGGGGCACGATCCCCAACTTTACATTCTCACTATTTTATTCTGCGTTTTCTTTTTTCTCACTTAAGAAGTGACATTCGCGTTTAAAGCGCCGCTGTCTTTTTTTTTTTTTTTTTTGCTCCTACCTGAGGTGAAGGTGACGCACTCCTTCGCTAATATATATATTTTTTCTTCTTAGTATTGTCTCCTCGAGCGCCATTAGACTAATATCAGTTGTTTTTCCTCCGTTCTTCGTTTTGCTATTTTCATCTTGCTCTCTCTCTGTCTTGTGGTTCCTTGTGAAACTCTTCTTTCAATTTTTTTCACGCAGCCGCAACGCTTCTTTTTCCCTTTTCCTCTCTTTGCCGTTTTTTTTCTTAGGCACCTGCCACCACCCGCATTTTGGTGTTTATTCTGCATCGTCACTGTACTTCTACCACTCGTTGGCTCTCCATCTTGCACTTTTTTTTTTTGCACCTTGTTGACGTCGATTGAAAGCGTCAAGAAAGAGGTAGACAGAAGGAAAAGCAACTTTCTAACGCTTTACCGTTCCTCCGGCTCACTTGATTGAATTCTCGCCAGTTCGCTTCGTGTCGTTCTAAGCTTTGCTTACTCGGGCGAGTGCGGTGGCGAGCTCATCGGAAAGCCTACAAGGTGAGAGCTTTTTTTTTTTTTTTTAGCTTTTGGTGATTGCCTTCGTGATCAACTTTGTGAAGTTCTTTCTTTGAAAAAGCTGATAAAACATCGGCACTACACTATTTGTTGTTGTTTCTCCTTTCTGTACCTTTCTCTCCCTCGTTTTGTCAAAAAGTATTGCTTCTTTGTTTGCATCTGTTTTTGCCGCCTGTGCGGCCTTCTACTTGTATCTCCTTTTTTTTTTGCTCAGTTCGTGACGCCTACGTCGAGTAAAGAATAAAACCTTTTAAAAAAGAAACGCTATTAACGGCTGTTCTAAGTGGCGCTGGTCCACTCTCACTGACAGCTCCCACCGCTTTTGAGCGTGACACCGCCGCCCTTCTCTACACCTTCTCAGATTATTGCAGGCCGCAGGCTCGCAGCGACAACAACCCAACCTGGAAAGAAGAGCGAAGGAGATAATTAAACACAGAGTAAGGAGCTACGTGCATCACCTTGAAAACCATGGAGAAGAGCGAGAAGGCAGAGAACCTGGAGCGGCTCCCACCCATCGCTCCAGCGTTTCGCAGCTACGACTACGACTACCCCCGCTCGCTCGTGCTTTTCTTGCAATGTGCCCCACACAAGGTGGTGCTGACCGCCTTCCAGGCCGACTGCGAGACCCGCGATATCTCCTGGTGCAGCACCCGTGCGCAGGAGCTCGCGGTGGAGTGGTTCCTTCACCACCCGGTAGCCCGAAAGTACCCGCCGCGGCCCCGCATGCTGCGGGCGTTGCTCAAGTCGTACATCACCGCGATTGGCGAGCAGCAGGTGGCTGAGCTGGCGCACGACTCCGCCTCCTCCGAGGAAGAGCCCATTCATGTGGACTTGATGGAAGCGTACATTGAGTTAAGCGTATCCGGCGGAGAGGACTTCCGCGGACCGGAGATGAGCTTCAAGAACTTCTTCAACCCCTACGTGAGCGGAGGGGACTCCCCACCGCTGCAGGCGTGCACCGCGGCCATTCCCGCACCACCGACCTCGCTCACGATGGCGTCCCCCTTAGTCCACCTCACGGCGACGCACTCATCACCCTCGCAGCTCACAGCACCTTCGGGTGGGTTTAGAAGTGCTGCTGCTGCTGCTGCGGCGGCGGCGGCGGCGCGGGCGATGAGTGAGCCAACGCACCCTTCCGCACCTCTGCGCGCGCTGGCTGAGGCGGACGGCGACGACCTGCAGCCGATGCCAAACGTGCGCGCTACCCCACCGACGACGCCACCGCGTTCGCCGTTTCGAGTCGGCAGCAACGCTCTTCTCACACCGCCGCCTCCTCCCCCTCCGCCGGCAGCGCTACCGGTGGAGAAGTTGATGGAGCAGTTCTGTGCCATTCGGGTCTCGAACGAGCAGTTCTCGAATGTCGGGCTCTCTCTCTGGCCCGCCGCCTTTGTGCTGGTGCAGCTGCTCGCCCAGGAGCTGAAGGGAGAGACCCACCTCCTCTCCGACGTGCTGGGCCTGCCGCGAGCGTCGAGTGCGATGATGGGCGGCAGCAGCAGCACGACGTCCATGCCGCCCCTCTCGGCTCCGCACCGCATCTTTGCCTCGCCAATACCGACGCCGCCAAGCAGTCCACCGTCCGCAGCCCGCGGCAAGCGTCCAGGTATGGGCTGTGTCACTAATACTGCGGCTAGCTGGACTGCCGCCAAGCCCTACAGCAGCCAACTGAAGATACTCGAGCTGGGGGCGGGCGTTGGCCTCACGCCGGTCTTTCTGAACCACATGGAGGAGTACCGTCAGCACGTCTCCACGTTCCTCGTCACCGACTACCAAGATGCCATCGTGGACAACATCAAGTTTAACCTCATCGAGAACGGCATCACTCCGATTGAGGACTTCACTGCAGCCAAGAGGGGCCTCGAAGGGGACCAGACCCCTCCGTTTCATCGAGCGGCGCTGCTGGACTGGGAGAACCACGTGGAGAACGAGGGGATGTTCATGGAAAACAGCGTCGATGTAGTCCTGGCGGCCGACTGCATCTATGATGTGGAGGTGATCCCTGCGCTGGTGGACACCATTCACCTCGCCCTCACCGCGGAGGACATCTCTTCTTATCTGACCAGCTGCAGCCGCCTCTCGCCCGGCAGGGGGGACATCAACGGAGGCGGTGGCAACAGCAGCAACGGCAGCAGCACCACCAGCGGCCCCACCGTGCCGCCTGCCGCCCCGCAGAAGCAGCGGTGTTGCGTCGTGGTCCAGACGCACCGGCAGAACTCCACCATGCAGACGTTCTTCTCTGCCGTCCGCAAGTTTGGGCAGGTGAAGAGCTACACGCTGGTGCGCCAGCCGGTCGGGTCGCTGCGCATGAGCTCCGACGGCACGGGCATCGACGGCGGCTGCGTCCCTCTCGGCAGCTGGGACCGTCAGGCCGCAATGCTGAACCCTGATCGCGTTGTGTGCGCCCTTCGCCCCGACGTGGTGCTAGAGGACGGCTCTCTCCGCTCCGCCGCGCACCGCACCGCTAGTCAGCACGTCTCCGCCGGCCCAGGCAGCGCGTCGAACAGCATGTCGGTACCGTCGCCGGGTGGCGCGGCGTGGACGCACACTCGCTCGAACTTTTTGGCGACGCCGCACAACTTGCCGACGCCGAACTTCGGCAAGGAGACGCCGGTGCTGACGCCGCTGCACTCGAGTCGGTCGAACAACAGCGTGGACTCGCGCACGTCCTTCAGCCGAGCCTCGTCGGCTGCGGTGCTGGAGGCTGCCGAGGCGCTGCTGGCAGATGACATGATTGGCCCCTTCTACACGACGATGGTGGGTCTGATTGGTGTCCACGTCATCACGCTGAAGCCGACGAAGCGGGTCACCCGATGAGTGGCAGACTTCAACGGGAGCAAGCTGAAGATGGTGGAAGGTACGCAGATGGGTTTTTGACATTTTCAGTTTTTAATCCAATTCAGTCTACCTTTTCAAATGTGTGCGTGTGAAGGAAGGGTTCTCTTGTTACGCAGCACGCACAGACACGAACACGCACACATACAAAATGGCGGCCCTTTGCTGTCTGTGTCGCTCACATGCGTTTTCTTTCCTAAAATAGCGGTCATATATATATATATATATATATTTTTTTTTTCTCGAAAGCTCATACGTTTTAAGGAGGACATTGGCTCTTTACCCTTTAATTTTATCTGTCTCTCTTGTCTTCGTACCTCCTTTTAATCGACCTTTCGATCTCGTCTCCTTATCGAGTCTCGCTCGCGTTGCACGCAGTCTACAAAACTGTAATCACTGACAAACGCTCCCTTTTTCTCCATCCCGGAAGTCTGGCCAACAACACAGCAATAACGTGATTTATTTCTTCGACTTCAGCTCGAAGCTTCAACGCCACACACGTGCAGCAGGTGAAGAAGTAATAACAACAAAATTTTTTTTCTTAGCTGTATTACGATCTTAACTCCAGCTAAGTAAGACTGATAGTCTTCTACCTTTAAAATACAAATTCGAAAGACACACAGACACGTGTGCAGTGCAATCAACCTCATCCGCTGTGTAAATACAAAGAAGGGAAGAATAATGAGCAGATTAGTGAAAGGAGACGTGTCTATCAGGTGTGCAATGAATCGCCAAAGCCCTCATCGATTGTTTTTGTTTTTCTGCTTCTCTGTTTTCGCTGTTCCACACTTTTTGTCTCTGCATCTAAAGGTGATGCGTAAATTCTTTTTTTTTTTTGTGACTGCGCTTACCCCACTTGATACAGGTGCTCTCTCCTTTTTTTTTTCTCAACTGCCCAGTGTCGCTGGCATTCCAGTGCGTGAGTGAGTGTGATTCTGACAGCTAGCACACGCACACGCGCCAATCGGCATCCGCTTTTACCAGTGCATTCTGAACGAAGCTGTGCGCCACTCAATACACGCCTTGAGAGGGGGCTGGCATCTATTTGTATGTTTTTTTTTCCTTTCCCACCTACACTTCCATCGTTTTGTTTCATCGCTTGTGTTGTCAATTCGCTAAGCCTCTTCGACAAGTTCCTTGTTTTGTCGATGTGAGGCGTGAAGAGGTACAAAAAGGGCCTCCATGCTGCTACACCACAGAGCAAACACCGAACCAGGCTATCTACCTCTTCCATCTTTTCTTCCCGTCGTTCTCTTGTATTTTTTTTTTCACAGTTTTTCCAATGCAATTGGGCAAATGCCAGGCGTACTTTCCAACTTGAAGTCTTAGTTCCTTGGCCATGTGAGTGTCACACATCAAAAAAAAAATAGAAATAGGCCGTACATACATGTGCGGCTTGCAGCTTTTAAGTTTTTTAGACACTTTGTGTTTTTGATTTCATCTCCGATGCTTCTTCCTATCTGGCAAAGTAATCGTGATGGTTTCTTCCGACTAGTTTTTCATTCTTTTTTTTTTTTTTGAAGGTATCTATAGTTACTTTCCCCGCTTTCGTGGTTCTTCTTAAAGGGTATCAAACGTTCGTCTTCCACACAAATACCAAACGCCATTCTTTGCATCGTGTTTTTTTTTCTTGTACCGTTTTCTCTTACCTTCTCATCTTGTCTCGCAAATGCTGTGTGCGCGCGTGTGTTGTGAACTGAGGTTCACACACACATTCACACTCGCAAAGTCCATACTTTAAAGCTTGCTCTCTCTTTTTTCCGTTTCGATTCGCGTGTCGAACAATATGCAGCATTCATTAAGCGCGAAATTGGTTTTCATCGTTCCGCTGTAGATTAAGTTTTGGCACTCAAAAAAAAAATTGTGTTCTTACCTGTCTGTTTGTCAGTCTTTTTTTTTTCTTGTATATCTTTATCCGCTTTCCGAACGCATCTGTTTTCTCTCTCCGATCTTGATCTCTCTACGATTCGCTTGTGTGTATGTGTGAGTCTTCATTTGATGTCTTTTTTTTTTTCCTACAGCTGCGATGCAGCTGCTCTTTTGGGCATGTTTTGTTTTACTGTGTCTTGTATCAACTGTTCTCGTTGTCCTCATCTTGTTTTCGATTAGGTTTTCTCTTTACTTATTTTGGCCACGTGGGCAGTTGGTGAAGCACTGCCTCTCAAAAGCAATACATACACAATAATGAAAAAAAAGGAAAGCCTAGTATAGCGAGCAGCATAGAGACGAGGCTGCGGCGCTGCTTGGTGCAGATGCGCGATCCTGCTCAGATACGAACCCCAACAACTAAAAAAGAAAGACGAGAGTGCTGCTTGATTTCACACCCTTCAAGTTTGCGTCTCGTGTCCTCGGCGCAAGCGGAAGCGAGTAAGACGTTAGAAAGCTTAGAAGCACTGGTGCTGATGTGCATTTTTTGTTTTCTTTTCGTATCATGTGGTGTTCTAATAGACCCATTATCTCTTTCGTGATTTATCGACCTCATCACTTCGTCCCTTTTCAACACACACACCACTCTTCTCCTTTCCGATGAATTCTCTCTCTGCACCGTTGTGCTTCATTGTTCACGCACTCCATTCCCACACCTTGTTTTGACTCTTTGTGACTTCCGTGAAGTGAGCCTGACCGCTCCGGTTTGTTTGTTACTAAAACACCGCATCGTCTTATTGGCTCCAAAGCTCTTTTTGTTTTTTTCTTCTCCTTCCTTAATTTTTAGAGTTTTTATTTCCCTAAAATATACAGAGCAGCGCGAGTCGAGCACGCAAGCAAAAATGGTCTTCTCGATTCCGTCCTACCTCGGCGTTGGTGATCGCTACAAGAAACCCGTCGACGCGAGGGCTCACGGGGCGACGTTTCTTGTGTCACGTCCCAAGACGGGCACGAACCCTGACGCGATGCTGGACAAGGAGTTTCACTACATGTGGAACGGCGAGCGCGGCGGCGACGCCGAGACGGAGCGGCGCCGCGAGATGCGGGAGAGCAGCAAGAAGAATCTCACCCCCAACGGCTTCGTTTACACCGGCAACACCGCCCAGCCAACCGGCCTCGGCTCCTACTTCGGCTGCATCCAGTCCACGCCGTACCCCCACATGTCCGAGCACCCGGAGAAGCACAGCCAGGCGGTTGCCCACCCCCAGCCGGCGCCACGGGGCTTCTACACGTCTCCCGCACCCAAGGGAACGGGCTTCGGCTACCCAAAGGTCACCATCTCTGACATCGGCAATAATTACGTCGCCACCATCTACGACCAGCAGCGCATCAACGAGCGGGCGGAGCGGGAGGCGTGGAAGAAGAAGATGCCAGCAGAGCCCTTCCACCCAACCGGCCGGGAGGGGTACACCTTCGACGAGAGCCCGGCAACTGGCACGTCGCGGTGCTACATCATGACGGTGCCTTTTCAGGAAAAGCGTCCCGAGCCGGTCTTCACGCACTTTCGGATCGAGCAGCCGTGGCGGCCGGCTGGCTACGTGGAGGACAAGCCCACCACCATGGAGTACTGGGAGGACCCGTACCGCGGCTACGACCCCCGCAAGGAGCCAAAGGATTACGTCAAGAAGCCGTCCGACTCCGTCTTTCTTCCCAGCTCGCGCAACGACGGATTCTGGTACACACAGAGCGTGGTATTCAAGCGCATCTAGACTTGTTGGTGTCTCTTTTTGTTGTTTTTGTTGTTGTTGTTGTTGTTGCGTGATCGTGGTGCTTGTGTTTGGTCGAAGGCGACTCTCATTGCTGTCGACATGGCATGTTGACACTCTTTTTTTTTTTTCGAGGCCCGCTGTCGTCCTTCTTATCTTGTATAGTACTCTCTCTTCGGGTTTTCTCTTTTCCCTGTGTTTCCGATGTTACCTTTTATTTTTCCTGGGTGTTCTCCTCTTCGTTATTGCTTCACTCTTTCCCTTACCCTCTCGTTTTTTTGTGGCGATGTACAAGACCTTGATATCTATATCTTCCACTCCTTCCTTGTAGCTCTATTTTTTTCTTTCTTGCTCGCTGGAGTCTTTTACGACATCCTGGTAAGAAATTACTTCTACGTTGCTTGCGATAACGCTTCGCTGTGGTGGCTGCCAGAGAGAGAGAGAGCGAGAGAGAGAGAGAGAGAGAGAGAGAAAGCAGTGGTTGCTATCTACTGTGTTGCTATCTACTGTGTTGCTGAGCTCAGTGACGGGCTTGTTGAAGCTTTGACTTACGCACGTTGAGCAAAACCACGTTAATTTGCTGCATGCAGTCTCAGACAACAATCTTTTTCTGCGAAGCTACGTAACGATGCTCTGTTGAAGGGTATATTCTGTTGTCCTAAAGTAATTAAAAGTAAATGTTTTATGAAAACGGTGCCTCGTCGTCTCTCACTTACCTGATACTTTACCTCCAACTTATTTTCTTTCTCCCTACCGCTTCTATGTGACTCCCACTTGGCTAACCCGCTCTCTTCCACTTTGCCACGATCGCCGGTGTAGCACGTGACGCCTCCGCACACGGAAGTCACGTCGGACATCACGAGCGCCTTTTTCTTTTGGTCTCCCTTCCTTCCTTCCCACCTTTTCTCCCCACATACGTTAGATTTCACCGCACACCCGCAGAACGAAGAGTAGATAGCAGAAAAAAAATCGCACAAATCATTTTAGAACCCCATCTGTGCTTATTTTTTCACATCTTAATTATATCTTTTTAGAAGTAAAGCGGAGGTGCATTCCCGTTTTCCCAAGATGCTTCCCAGCGACCGGAAGAGGACACGAGGCGACGCCGCTGCACGGCAGAACAACGGAGCAGCAGCATCAGCATCGACAACGGCACGCTCCGTCCTGCACTCATCAACATCCTCATCACTGACAGGAAGCTTCGCGGGTCCCCTGCAAGCGCGTGCCGTCAACACCGCCGTCACCGGCCAAACGAAGCTTCGACCGCCACCACGAAAGCAGCCCGCCAGAGAGCGCACTTCGCAAACGAACAGCAGCAGCGGCGCCTCCGAGCGCAGCAGTGCGTCGTCGCAGGCACCGACAGCCTCTGTTGCGCGTGGCCGGCCGCAGCAGCCCTTCCGCCCTGGCCCATCGTCTGCTAGCAAGGCCACTCCGACAGCAGGAGCAGCAACGAGCACCCACCGCACCGGCGCGCACGCGGCAGCTGTCGGTGTGACGACATCCGAGAACGATGCGAATGCGCTGCTTAAAGCGACGTGGAAGGCGAAGCGCGAGGGCCTTGAGGAAGAAGTGCGACTGTTGCAGCTTCACTCCCGCCAGCTTGCAGAGGAAACCACCGCCGTGGAGGACGCGATCGAGGGCATGCTCATCGACTTCGAGGCGGACAAGCGAAATGTGGAGGACTACCACTCCCGTACCGTCGCACGTTACCAGGCGCTCGTGGCGGCGCTGCGCGCACGCGAGGACGTCTGCCTGGCCTCGAAACAGCGCGCGTTGACCGCGATCGAATCCTCGAAAGGTGTTGTGCAGGAGTTGGCTGCACAGCAGGAGGCAACGCAGGAGGCCATCATTCTCGCCACAGATCAGCGCGAGTCTCTCGAAGGGCAGCTGACGGCGCTGACGGCTAAAGAGTCTGCACGCCTTGCCGAGTTGCAGAAGCTGCAGGGTGAGGAGGAGCGCATGAAGGACGCCTCGTACGGCCTGACAGGGGAAGTGCGCGAGTTGGTGATGGAGATGGAGCGTTTGAAAGGAGAGCGACGCGGCCTTGAGGTGGCAGCGATGGAGAAGGAGGTGGCGCGGCGGGAGCTGTACTCGCTCTGCGAGGAGCTGAAGGGCTCCATTCGCGTGTACTGCCGTGTGAAGGGAAGTGCGGCAGCGCCTGTCGCCGGCAGTAGTGAGAGTGGCGGCAGCAGTGTTGCTGGTGGGGGCACGACGCTCTCGTCCCCGGCAAAGGCAGCGCGCAGCGGCTCCGTCGAGTCTACCGTCTCCGCTGGCGTTCGCTCCACGTCTGGGGCGGTGCACGTCGCACGCAACGGGACGAGCCTCGCCGGCGGACTTCGCAGCGGCCGCTCCACCACCCGCTCAAGCGTCGCAGTCGCGGAGGGCAGCAATGCAGGCGCATCAATGGACGAGGAAGGCGAGGGGGACGGCGAGCGGTGCCTCTTCTCCTTTCCCGATCGCGCTATGATGACGGTGGCTGAGGAAGTTGTGTCCGCTGAGAAGGAGGAGCGTGAGTCCTGTGTGTCGTCGCAAGAAGCAGAGCCAACGACAACAGACGCGGCTGTCGAAAATGAGGCCGAGGCGGTTGTTGCCGCGGAAGCAGGGCTGCCGTGGACGAGCGGACGCGCCATTACCCTCCACACAACCCGCTCCAACGCCACGTCGACCGGGCTGAGCAACGCGGAGGAGAGCTTCGTGTACGACCGCGTCTTCACCGCGACGGCGCAGCAAACAGAAGTCTACCGCGATGTGGAGCCGCTCGTGCGCAACGCTGTGGACGGCTACCGCGTGTGCGTCTTTGCCTATGGCCAGACCGGCAGTGGCAAGACCTTCACGATGGAAGGCGACCTGCACCGCACCCCCGCCGCGTACGGCGTCACGCCGCGTGCCTTGCAGACGATCCTGCAGCGCCAAGGTGAGCTCGCAAAGGAAGGGTGGTGTTATGAGCTGTCCTGCACGTTTATCGAAATTTACAACGACGTCATCCGTGACCTGTTTCAGAGCGGCTCGGCGAAGTACGAAGCTGTTATGCAGCAGGGCGGTGGTGCAGCCGCGTACCACACAATCAAGCACGCTGGCGACCGCACGCACATCACCAACGTGAGTGAGAAGCGGGTGCACAGCATGGACGAGTTTTTCGCGCTCTACCAGCACGCCGTGGACCAGCGCAGCACCGCCAAGACGGAGCTGAATGACAAGTCGTCCCGCTCGCACTGCATCTTCACCCTTCACATCACGGGGACTAACACGACGATACGGCAGCGCAGTGAGGGTGTGTTGTGCCTTGTGGACCTGGCGGGCAGCGAGCGGGTGAACGAGAGCGGGGTGCAGGGCAAGCAGTTCAAGGAGGCGGTGAACATCAACAGGTCGCTACTCGACCTCGGCAAGTGCATTCGTGCCCTGCGCAGTGGTGCGGTGGTGCCGTGGCGCAACTGCAAGCTGACGTACCTGCTGCAGAACTACCTCGGGGCGAAGGGGGCCAAGATGCTCATGATTGTAACGGTGTCGAACCTGCGACAACACGCACCGGAGAGCATGAACTCGCTGCGCTTTGCGGCGCGGGTGCAGGAGACATTTGTTGGCACGTCAGTCAAGCGCGTGGTGAACATGATGTAGCGAGGTCAACGAAGAGAGAGAAAGTGTGTGTCTGCGTTAAAATATTGAGTGGTTTTCCTCGAGGTGTGTCTCTCTTCTGCTAGAGTATTTGACTGCAAATCATTGCTACTGTTTGTTTGCTTTGTTTGATGCCTCGTTGGTGTTGGATGCCCTTTTAGTCGTGCATTGCATTCTCTTTTTTTCTAGTTTACCCTGCACGATTTTTATTTGCTCCGATTTTCTTTTCTCATAGATCTGCCTCTACATGTTTCCCTTTTACAACCCTAGCAAAGGTGAAGAGAAGCGCTTTCGATGTCCGTCCGTGTTGTCTTCCGTCGTGACCTATACAGGATGGAGAGATTACAAAAGTCAGGTGAGAGTACAAGCGCCTTGTCGAAGGTTTTGGTAGTGCCGCACAGGTTGCGGTGTCCATGTTGAGTATTGTGCTTTGATTGGTACTGAAAAACAATTACCTGAATTCTTTTCACTTTTATCATCTCCCTTTACCTTCTACCCTCCTCTTCATCATGGCCAAATGCGATTCAACACCGCCCTGTTACTCTGCAGTCCCCTTCCAACCAAAAAACACTCAGACGCACACACACGCAACCCTACAGCTTCCGTCACCATGTCCGTCGTTCTCCCTGAGTCGCATCCGGAGCATCCCTTCAACCTCATCCCGGAGCTCTGCCGCAAGTTCTACGACCTCGGCTGGGCCACCGGCACGGGTGGTGGCATCTCCATCAAGATGGGTGACAGCTACTACATCGCCCCCAGCGGTGTGCAGAAGGAGCGCATCCGCCCCGACGAGATCTTCATCCTCAACGCGGAGCAGAAGGTCGTCGAGGAGCCTCGCACGACGGAGAAGAAGCTCAAGATGTCGGAGTGCACGCCGCTCTTCTTCAACGCCTTCCGCATGCGCGACGCCGGGGCGTGCCTTCACACCCACTCGCAAACCTGTGTCCTCATCAGCATGATGTGCGAGAAGGAGTTCCGCATCTCGCACATTGAGATGATCAAGGGCATCAGCAACAACGTCACCAAGAAGGCGCTTGGCTTCCGCGACACGCTGGTGGTGCCGATTATCGAGAACACGGACTTCGAGGCCGACCTCACCTCCTCGATGGCGGAGTGCATGAAGAAGTACCCGGAGTCGGTCGCGGTGCTCGTGCGTCGCCATGGCATGTACGTGTGGGGTGACACGTGGCAGAAGGCGAAGGGCGCCGTGGAGTGCCTCGACTACTTGATGGAGCTCGCGCTGCGCATGAAGGCGCTCGGGCTTGACTGGGAACCGCAGGCAAAGAGCATTCCCTGAACACGCACACGCAGGCGACATAAAGAGCGGCGCAGGTTGTGGAACAAGAGCGAGGCTGCCGCATGAGTGGTGAATTCGAGCAGCGGCAGCAACAGCAGCGCTCTTTTTCTTTCTTGCGGATGTTACAGGATTCAGAAGCTGCCCCCGTGAAGGATTCCGCAAGCACCCGAAGCGCTAGTCTAGAAGAAGCAGCACCACGCAGGAAGTGAAGGCTCGCAGGCGTCTCGGGTGGGTGTCATGGGTCTCTGCGTGGCAGTGCAACACACGCCAAGCTTGGTAACAGCTTTCAAGAGGCGTGTTGGCATACTGGCGGCCACTCTGTACTCGGCTTTCTTACATTTTTTTTTAATTAAGCAATTGTGCGAAGAGCGCTGGTTGACTCTTCATCCGTGTGCCGCTGCTTGGTGTCTGTATGGCATGCATACCCACACTCGCGTGTTTATTTGTGTGTGTCTGCGTTGGCTTACGTTCGCGGATTGATGACGCACAATATTACCACTTACATCTCAATATAATAAAGGACAGGAAAAGAAAAAAAATGCGGACACTTATCTTTCCTATTCTGTGCCCCGTGTCACCTTTTTTTTTTTCTTTGTTCTTCTCTCTAACTCTCGCAGGCAATTCTATTTCTTCTCTGTTTCCTGTGTCGCTAACGTCTTTCATTTCTCTTTATTTCTCTATTGCTGAGGGCCTCCAGCATTGTGTGAAGCAGCTTCCACTTTACCTTTGTTCTTCTTAAACACTAAAATCGAAGCTTGATATTGACTGGACCAAAAAAAAGGACGCGCAGCTTTCACTGTGAGGTGGTGTGAAGTTCCCAGCTTGCCAAGATTGACGTGCTCTTCGAGGATGCTGTGTGAAGGCCGCCCCCGTTTTTCGGCGGCTTCCATGAGCGTTCCAGCTTTTCTGACTAATTAAAAAAGCCTTTTCTCCTTTAGTGCGGTACGAGAGGCTTTCTAATTGGGGCATTTTAGTAAGTGCAGCCTCATTAATGCGGTATTGCGATGAACGCGCTTTATTTTGTCCTAGCTGTGGCATTGCTCCTCCGTCTCCAGCGCATATCTCTGTGCTTCTCCCTCATTCACTTCTGCCACTTCCCACCACTACCGGCTGCATATCTGCGACACTATTAAACACACTTCATTCAAGGACCGTCCTCTCCTGCTGAGAGAGTGAGATTAGAGTCACGTCGACGCAAGGGGGAAAAGAACCTCACTTGAGCGTCTTTATTAAAGAGGCGAAGTTTGTTGAGCAACACTCAACTTACGGTGAAACGCTTCTCTCGGTTTCTCCCCATATCTATTACCATTAAAACTAAAGAATTTTATTATACGCAGAGTAGTGACACTTGATTCCCCACCATGGACGACGTGGACGCCTTTTTGGCGAGTCTGGACCAGTTCACCGCCCCGTCCATCGATGCCGGCATCCAGCGGCAGCAGGGGCGACCCGCTGCATCACACAACAGCGTCTCTGCTGCACAACCCGTAGAGTCATCGCAAACCGCGTCGCCCAACACACGTCGGCGTCCGAGACAAGCGACAGCGACAGCCCTTCCGCAGCAGCCGCCTACGCAGCACCAGCGCCTGGAAACGAGTGCACAAGCGCACTCCTACACCGATGTCGACGCCGGGGCTCCGGCTGGCGCTGCGTCCTCCTCTAACGATGACCGCACGTCGGGTGTGTGGTGGTGCGTCCGCTGCAACACCGAGAACGCTGCGCAGATGCAAAGCTGCGCCATCTGTCACCGCGGACGGCGGAGAGTTGAGGGGCCGCGGCCAACAGCAGACACACCACCGCTGCCCCCATCAGAGGACACGAAACGGATACCATCGACTGCAGCGTTCACCGATGGCGCAGCACGCGACCTCGCTGCGAATGGCAAATATCACAGAAGCGGCGGCAGCAGCGGGGGCCACGAGCCGTTGGTGATCGCCGGTCCTGGTGAGGTGGCCTGTCCTCGCTGCACCTTCCTCAACCCAGCGTCTCGCGCGATGTGTGAGATGTGTGAGGGACCTTTACCGCCCCCGCCCCCGCTTTCAGGCGCGTCTCTTTTAAACTCGCACTCTTCCTCGCCCTCCAAGACCACGTTGCGATTCGCGAACACCCCTGGCTTTACTTCCAGCGCAGCTGCGGCTGCCGTCGTGCCGTCTGTGAGTCTACCAGGGCTTGCCGGCGTGACGTCTCGCTCCTCAGCGTATACGACATCAGAACAACCAATAGCGGTCGCAACACCACAGCCGCTGCTAGCATCTAACGGCGGAGCGACAAGGGAGAACGACGCGTCACTCCCACTGCAAGCGAGACGCACCGTAGAGTTGCAGGAGGCACGACGTGAGACACTTTCACTGCCCCCGATGGCGGTGAGCAGCGGCGGCAACGACACGGACAGCAGCGACGAGGAAGCTTCGACCTCCTCGTCGGACGAGGACGCGAGCGCAGATGACTCGGACTGGAGCGACCCGCTCTCATCCGCCACGCACGACGCACTCGACCACCGCGACCTCGTGCGCTTTCTCGAGACGATGCAGTCGGTGCGCTTCGATGATCTGCCGTGTGCCGCCGTGCCGCCAACGATGCAGGCGAAGGCGGAGCTGCGTCCTTTCCAGCTGCAGGCGCTGTCCTGGCTTCTGTCCCGCGAGCAGACGCAGCAGCCGCAACACGCGGCAGCACGCGCTGGGCGACCGTACCCAGATAGCGCAGACGAGCGGCACGGCGCAAAGGCAACGCTTCATTCTGTCTCTTCCTGTGCGTTTGATGTGGAGGCGGAGGGAGGCGAGAGCGGCAGTGGATCGAGGAGCGGCATTACGCACGCAGAAAGCCAAAAGAAGCATGGTGGCGCTCCTACAGCGGCCAACGACGAGGAGGACAGCGGAGGTAAGCCGCTCTCCTGTCTTGATGATATGACGGGTGACACCCTTTCTTCCAGTCCCTATTCCTTCGCCTCCTCTCCCACCACCGCGAGTGCGTTAACCGACACGACCCCTTCGGTCCGCGGTGGTGTCTTGGCGGACTACATGGGCCTGGGAAAAACGCGCACTCTCATTGCGCTCTGTGAGGCGGCACGGGCACCTCGCGTCGACCGGGTTACCGGCTCCCTTGTCGAGTCCACCGCCACTCTCATCGTCTGCCCCGCCTCTCTCCTCACGCAGTGGGTGGAGGAGATTCGGCGCTGCGTCGCGCGGCCGGCTGCGGCGCCGCTGCGCATCCTCGTCTACTACGGTGCCCGCAAGCGCCGCCAGACACTCTTCCAGGTGGCGCAGTCCTACGACTACGTCCTCACCACGTATCAGACCCTCACGCATGAGCAGCCGCCGCTGCCGTCTACGCAGGGAATGGGGGCTGGTGTGTACGGCATGGGCACACGCAGCGCGCACAGTAATAGTGGTGGTGGCAGTCTCTTCTATGACAAGGACTTATACGCGGAGGATGTGGATGGCCTGGATCAAGGGGGAGCTGAAGCGTACGATGTGGAACGTCATCTACAGAAAGAGGTCGGCAAGCTCTTTCTTATTCGGTGGGCCCGCGTCATCCTCGACGAGGCGCACTACATCCGCAACATGCGCACCCGTCAGAGCCGTGCCTGCGTGAAGCTGTCGGGGCTGTGCAAGTGGGTCGTGACGGCTACACCAGTACAGAACAGCCTCAACGACCTCTACCCGCTGCTCCGCTTTCTCGAGGTGCCCCACTTCAGCTCCCTGCAGTGGTGGAACGAGGAAATCGTGCGGCACTTCAACCAAGACCCACGGCACCCACGCCCGGTCACCGCGCTTGGCATCCTCTTTCGCTCTATTTTGCTGCGCCGCACGCCGGAGTCGGTGGTGGACGGCAAGCCAATTCTCAACCTCCCACCCAAGCGCATTGTCACCCACACGGTTGCCTTGTCGCGTGAGGAGACGCAGTTTTATCGCGCGATTCACACCACCGCGACGGCGAAGCTGAACGCGCTGCGTGACGGTCATGCCGCCGTCACGCGCAGTCCACTTGCGACCTTCACGACGGCCTTCGAGATGTTGGTGCGGTGCCGACAGACCTGCCTTCACCCCTACATCGTGGTGGCGGCGCTGCGTCGCTGCCATCGCCTTCCTTCTGGTAGTCAGACTAGCACAGCACCCTCGCAGGGAAGTGCGGGCGGTCAGTCAACTACACTGCAAACTCAAAAACAACAACAACAGCAGCAGCAGCAGCAAGAGGCGGAGCGGCAGGTGGCACGCGCACTCGATCAGTTCATCCAGAACGTCGTCCTTCACCGCCTGCACACGAAGAAGCGCAGTGAGTTTGTGCAGGAGCTCATCGCGGAGATTCGCTCGCAGAAGCTGGAGTCGCGGGAGTGCATTATCTGCCTTGATACGGTGAACCGGCCCGCCATCTTGCCCTGCGCACACGTCTTTTGCGAAGAGTGTATCAAGCACGCACTCGAAGGGATGCGGCGGTGCCCGTTGTGTAAGTGCGCCGCGAGAAGCTCGGATGTGCTGCTGGTGCCGGTGGAGCTGCTGAAGCTGGAAGAGCACGCAGCGACAGCGAGCGACGCCTCTTCGGAGCTCAAGAAGGGGCTGCCATCCGGTGCGGCCAGAGAGAAGGAAGACGACGTCGGTGCACCACCGCCCGTCCCGCTCGACATGGATCTCACGAACGTCGCTAACTGGAGCCTGCAGCTCAGCTCCAAGACCCAGTTCCTCATCGACAATATCACTCACCTCCCACAAGATGACAAGGTGGTCGTCTTCAGCAGCTTCCTCACCTATCTGCGCTACGCTCAGCACTGGCTCGAGTCAACCGGCGTGTCGTGTGTACTGTACAGCGGCAGCTGCACCATGAAGCAGAAGCAGACACTGCTGGACCGCTTTCGCGACACAACGGGTCCTAATGCGCCGCGGGTGCTCCTCGCGACGACGAGCAGCTGCGGCGTCGGCCTCAACCTCACCTGCGCGAACCACTGCTTCTTGATGGAGCCGTCGTGGAACCCGGGCACGGAGGAGCAGGCGCTAAACCGCATTCACCGCATTGGGCAGGTGAAGGCAGTGACGGTGACGAAGCTCATTGCGGATGAGACGATTGAGCAAAACATCGCCCTGCTGTGTGAGCGGAAGCGGGCGTTGAGTGGCTACTGCTTTGGTGATGGTGGCGCGGGTGGCGGCGATGGGCGCCTGCGCACGGCGGACCTGCTGGCGCTCTTCGCACCCAAAAAAGAGTCGAGCGAGGAGAGTAGCGAGGAGGAGGACGAGGAGGAAGATGAGGCGTAAAGAGTGCCTGCGTTACAAGAGGCATGACAAGACCAACATATCAGCTCCGCGTTGGAAACCTCTATCAAAAAAATAAAAAAGAAGACCAAAAAGAGAGAAAGTGGTATTGCGCGGCTCTTTGCTTTCTTTGCTCGCCTCGTTTCCGTTTATCTGCTTTCTCTTTATCAATTTTTAAATATTACCTTCTATTGAGGAGAGACCGACGACCTTTATTGGAACACAGTTGAAGCCCGCAAAAAACAGAAGCAGAAAAAAAAAAAGCAGCTGGTAGATTTACTGTGATTTGTCGCTTTACACACTGGACTTTTTTTCGATTGTGGTAGAGGCAGTGTACCTTCCACACTGTGAACTAAAGCGGTGGTAAAGCCTAATGGACTATTTTTCTCTCTCGATATTTTCTGCAATATCTCCCTCACTTCTTTCGTTGTTGTTGGTCTTTCTGTCTCGCCCCAAAAAATCTCATCCCCCTCACAGCATCTCTCAAATACACAAGCAGCCCTACAAGCCAAAGGATCTTTCAATAATAATAAAAAGGAAACAGAAGCCGGTGTGACACCAGCCATCAACTACCACAACATAGACCAGCGCAGCACTTTTTGCGCAGACACTAACCCGCTCTCTATCAATCAGACTCGCACACACGCTATCACCGTGTCACCACATACAACTTGAGAGACAACGACAATAACAATCACTAACGTTCACAGAAACGCAGTGACATAGAAAAGAAAAAAAAAGAAGAACAAACGTGTTGGCTACGGTGACGCACACATAGAAAGCCCTTCCCACGTAACCCATTTCACACATCAAGCACTATTATCTCACTCTCACTCTCACTCACTCTCTCTCTCTCTTCCCCAACTGTGAGAATACGTGCAGAGTCAATCTTGACGATACCCTGAAAAAAGCATTCTTCTCCAGACAGACAATCTCTATCCTTGTATTCTCTTTTCAGCTCCTACTTCCTCCACTGCTCGTCTGTTTAGGATTTTCTTTCGTTCTACACCACACGAGGCAGGCAACCAAGATGCACCAGCCCGGCAGTCACCAGATTCAGCCCATCGACTCCCTCACCCCGTTCTTGGGAGGGAAGTGGTGGATTCGGGCCCGCGTCGCCGACAAGAGCGACATCCGCACCTGGAACAAGCCCACCTCGCAGGGCAAGCTCTTCTCCTTCACACTGATTGACGAGTCGGCTGCGATTCGCGCCACCGTCTTCAACGACGCCGTCGACACCTTCGAGCCTCTTGTCGTCAATGGCCAGGTGTACTACTTCAGCGGCGGCCAGGTGAAGAACGCGAACCGCCGCTTCAGTAACGTGAACAACGACTACGAGCTCACCTTCGATCGCGCCTCGGAGGTTATACTGGCCCGGCAGGACTCGTCCACCGCGGCGCTGCCGATGCAGCGGTACAACTTCGTCCCGATCGAGCTCCTGAAGCAGCGCGAGGTCGGCTCCCTCGTTGACGTGCTCGGCGTGGTGCTGAAGGTGGACGAGATCTCCTCCATTACGCAGAAGTCGACGGGGCGGGAGCTCATTAAGCGGAACGTCAAGATCGGCGACATGAGCGCGGCGGTCGAGGTTACCTTCTGGAACGATGAGGCGAAGGCGTGGAACTACCCCGTCGGCACCGTCGTCGCGCTGCGGCAGCTCAAGGTGGGCAGCTTCGACGGCGTGACGCTCTCCTCCACCTACCAGACAAAGATCGACGTGAACCCGGCCGACCTGCCGGATGTGAAGAAGCTGGCGACGTGGTACGTCTCGACCGGTGGCGCCAACGTGGTGTCGCTGTCCTCGCAGGGCCTCGGCGCGGGCGGCGGTGGCGGCGGCGAGGGCAACCGCGGCCGCAAGTATCTGGACGAGATCCAGTCGGAGGGCATCGGCCGTGGCGCGAAGCCCGAGTACGTTGACGTGCGCTGCGTCCCCATCTACTTCAAGCAGGACGCGCAGTGGTACGACGCGTGCCCGACGTGCAATAAGAAAGTGACGGAGGAGGGTGCGCAGGGCGACCGCTTCCGCTGCGAAAAGTGCGACGCGACGGTGGTGCCGACGCAGCGCTACCTGGTTTCGATCCAGGTCACCGACAACGTGTCGCAGGTGTGGCTGACGCTCTTCAACGAGGCGGGCGTGGAGTTTTTTGGCATGGAGGCGTCGGAGCTGAAGCGGCGCGCACAGGAGGACCCGCTCTACATCGCGAAGCTCGCGCAGGCACGGATGAACCGCCCAGTGGTGATGCGGCTGCGCGTGAAGGAGGAGACGAACGCGAACGCCATGACGGGCGAGGAATCGGACCGCCTGCGCATGTCGGTGGTGCGCATTTCCGAGTTCATGCCTGTCGCCGGCACCACAGAGGAGACACGCCGGCGTCTGGCGCAGAATCTGCGCTCCGAGTGCGACGACATCCTCCGCTGCATCGAGGCCTACGTCTGAGCGGTGCCGAGGAAGTGCGCAAACATATTTGTTTTTACTTTACAGGTGTTGGACATAAACTTCGGCGCACTGTTAAAAGGCGTCTTGTGCTTTATTTTCTTTGCAAGTCTTTTTTTTTGTGGTGGTGGCCGGTTGTGTAGAAGAGGAGGCAAAGGTCTACTGTGGCAAGGGAGCGGAGCGGGCAGTGCTTGCGGAGTAGGGGCATGGTGTGTTCGCTTCTCAGGGACGTTGTCGCGCTTGCTCTCCCTTCTCGAGAATAAAAAAGTAGTTGAGTGTCGTTTTACTTCTTTGATCAAAATGCTTCTCTTCTGTTGAAAGCTCAGATGGTTCTTTTCAATTTATTGTTTCTGGACAGTGTAAGATGGCTGTGAGACTCGCGTCCTTTATTATTTCTTTCTTTAGTGCACGCTGACGCATATGCCAAGCGGAACGCACAGAGTTATATTTGAACGAGCTACACAAAGACAAAAAGATTGGCTTCGAGAGCTTGGCGCTTTGACGAAGAGTAACGTGCGGGAGATAACAACAACAACCAAAAAGTGAAGTCAAAGGGTAGGTGAAGATCATCGATTGTGGTTTTTCTTCTACCCCTGCCTTTGTTGTAAGCTTGCGGTTTCCCTTCTGTTGAGGGAGACTATCGCGGCCACAGAGAGCTGTTCCTTTACGATAAATCTCTCCAGGTGTTACGACACTAAGGTTGTAACTGGTCGACTGCGATGACATTTCTGGGAGACTACAAGCTAAATGCCACTACTTCTCTTTCTTTCTTGAGACTCGTCCCTCTCTCGCTTCACCTTTTACCTCCGACGACACACCACCCCTCGGGTTACTTGTGCTATCTCCGCCTGCTAACTCAACAAGATCAACGTGACAGCGAGCACAAACGCCAATTCAGAGGAACAGAAGGAGAGCTGCGTGTGTCCGCTTAACTGTCCTTCTTGGACCAAAAAAAAAAGAAAACATCAACAACAGAAAACCAGTCCCAGCTCACCATCTTGAATTGACTTCAAGAAGATCGTAGAAGCGTCTCTCCATGTTCCGGAAGGTCGCCTCTCCTGCCCTGACCGGTGCGTGCCTGCGCAGCTGGCCGCCGTGTGCACCGGTAGACCGTGCGGGCGCCACACACAGCGCACTGGAAGCTGTCTCGTGCCTCACCACAGCTCGCAGTGGCCACCCATCGCACCTCTGCTCGCAGTGCACCTCGCTCTGTGCTTCGCAGCGCTTCTACTTCCGCGCCTCTTCTGTGTGCCGCGAGGATGCCACGCAGCACGCGTCCGCGGCGCCGTCGGGCCAGTCGAACGAGAGCGCTCTCGATGTGGCGATGCGGGTGAACAAGCTGAAGAAGACGCACCAGACTGGCGGTGCAGGGACGATCAAGACAGAGGTGGAGCAGGAGGCGTGGCAGGCACTGAACTCCCTGACGGAGGACCAAATTAACAACGCGGAGGGGAAGGCGGTGTCGCTGCTGCTGAACTCGTGGGCCTACTTCGCCAAGTTTTGGGCAAACGGCAAAGACGGCCCGGTGTAGGAGCTCTGGTTTGATTTGTTTTTGTGTGTGAGTTTAAGTTGAGAAAAACTGAGACGTGAGGTATTGCTTTCTTCACTCCTTTGAACTCAGTGCCAACCCAACAGAGAGGCGGCCACCGTTGCTGCTTTTCGTGTTTTTTTTTTAGTTTTGAAACCCTTTTCCCCACCGCCAGTGCGCGGAATCACAGGAGTGTCCGGAAGACACACCCAGACAGAAAGCAATTCACAGATGCCACGACTTGGTCTCAGCCTATTTTGCTCTCACCAAAGATCGGCGGCTCGCTAGCTGAGGGCGGTGAGAGCTCACCTCCGTGGTAAAAGGCAATGAATAGGTGTGAGAAAACTCGTTACTTCACCCTTTTGAACGTAATAAGTGTTTGTTGAGCACTTTTTTGTTCTGACGTTTTTTTTTTTTTCATATGAATATTGAGAGTTATGTGTGGTGGTTGCTGCGTCTCCTCCCCTTTGCCCGTTGGTTATTTCATTTTTTCTGTGTACCTCAGCTTGAGGCAGTCGAGACATCTTGACGAGAGAAAAAGAAGACAGCAGAAAAAAATAAATAAAGAGTTGCACTCCAAAAACGCCACCAGGTTATTTTGCGAGTGTCAGTTGAAAGCTCGAGTACTTGGCTAGGGCCCGGCTATCCACCCTCGAGGAGCGCTGAGAAGGGGAAGGCTCATTGAACTCGCACTCGACCGGCGACGTGCTTAGTGCAATGAGTTGTGCTGGTCTCCATGCGACGCAAGTTCTTAATCGCTTCGGGACTTACGCAACCCACTATATCGGTGGTAGATTATTGGAAAGAAAAAGGCATGCGATGTGGAAGTGGTCGCGGGCTAAGCTTGACCTCTTGTGAGTGTGTAGTGCAGTCAAACCTTGAGAGAAGTCCTTCCCAGAGTATCCCCTCCTTTTCTTTCTCCCTCCTTTTCTTCTCTTTTGCGCATCACTCCGTCTCTGTCGGCGAAGGTTGATAGGAGGAAGCCGCCGTTGAGGCTTCTGTTTGGTGGGATTGTCAAAATACTTAAAAAAAAACACTTCACACTGAGGAAGTTTCGATTGTAGCGCGGTGCTCTGACCTTCTCACACGTGCTGCGGTGCGTCCTGCATCTTCGTGCGCGTGGCCTGCGACGACCGTCGAACGTTAAACTTCTTTTTTCCCTTTTTCATCTTTTCTCTCACCACGTGTAAGTAGCGGCGTTTAAGTGGTCCGGTCTGGAGTGCGCACGCGCTGGTTTTTAATTTTGTTTTACTGTCTTTTTGTGTTTTCTGTGCTGGTAGCACTGAAATCCTTGACTTATTTTTTTTATTCGAGGCGATAGAAAGAGGGAGCGGCTCTCGACAGACCGCCAACAGGAGAGCGAACTCCAAGAGAGGGAGAGAGAGAGAGTGGCGCCGCCATTAACACGAAAACAGTTCTTTTAGCATCTCACTGGTGTCATTCATCTCTAATGCGCACAACGCGAGGCCCACCGCTTCTTCTGCGCGAGCTTCGTAGAGGGGCATCCATTTCCCCAGTGACCAAGACAGCTGTTTATACAGAGCTTTCTTCCTCCGTCGCCACGAGCTCCAACCGAATCGCAGACGTTTCACTCAAATCTTCGGATGAAAGTGTAATTGATACGAGCAGTTGCACCGACGTGGTGACGGCTGCGTCGTCGTCAGCGATACATTCCACCACCCACGTACAGGTTGTCGTTGCTCCGCTTTCAATTGTCGAAGCACTCTTCGCGTCTCTGCAACCGCGTTGCTTGCCTTCGATGTTGTGGCGCAGCATCGGCATCAGGTGTGCGGTAAAGAATTCGAGCGACTTAACAGCAACTACGGCGCTGCGAGTCCTCTACAATGCACCTTTGTCCCTTTCGCCTCCTCGCCCAGCGACCCACAGTAGCACTGCTTCACATACACTGACCGCGGTAGGGCCAGCGAGTGGTCTTCTTCGCCGCCACACCTCACTACTTTGTGGAATCTCTCTTCCTCCTCCCACTGCTGCCTTCTGCGGCCCGCTTCGCGTCTACACCACCACGAACGCCTCTGCAGAGAAGGACGGCGCGTCGGCGGCGCAGAGGCGGAACTCACGGCGCTGGCGGCACCACCGCCGCGGCGGCGCGGGGCAGCGGCGTGATGATCGCGAGACGACCAACGATGCGAAGAAGGACGTTGCGGCTGAGCCGCAGTCGTCGGACAAAAAGACAGCACAGTCTTCAGAGCCCGGTGCGCAGCGAGAAGCGTCGAATAGACCTGGTGCTCTCCCTCGCCAGAGCCACCAAATGAGAACAAAGACCGAAGATGCACCGATGCGTCCATCGGCGTCTCGACCAGCCCTCGACGCAGTCCCCCACACATTAGCACAGAGGAGCGCCGCCTCGTCGGGGTTTTCAAGAGGTGACTGCCGGCCCTTACGTCAACTCCTGCGGGATCACAGCACACTCCTGCAGAACTTCAAGACTATGGGCTTGAGCCCGGATATTGCCAACACGGTGGAGCGTCTCTGTGCAGCGGCGCTCGCCCGCAGTGGACTGGTCGAGTCTCTCGCCGCGGCGTTTACGCAGAAAGTGGTAGAGGAGGATGCTCGGCCGCGTGGCTCCGCTTCGCCGTCGGCTGCGCGCCTGATGCTGACGTACGTGGACTGCAGACCTATGAATGGCGTACCAGACTCGGCAACCACGCAGCGGCAGCCACCACCCGAGGCGCTGGAGGCGTGGACGGTGCCGCAGGAGGTGGTGGAGTGGCTGCGCAGCCCGATCGATGTGCCGGCCCTCTCCATGGCGGACTTATCGGCGTGTGTGGATCGCCAGTGTGCGGAGAGGCGAGCAGCAGAGCAACACGAAGCAGATGCGCTGTTGTCAAGCGGTGACAACGCAAATGGCCGAATGAAGGCATCGCAGCACACAACGGCCCACAGTGTTGAGTTGTGGTACAAGAACTGGGGCGAGTTGAAGCTGTCGGCGCCGGGTGTTGAGTCGGCGGCGGCAGACACGTCGTCTCCGTCGGATGCACAGTTGTGGAAGTTCATGGCGTTGTGGTTCGAGCGTCACGTTGTCGTCTCGGCGGCACTGTTGCCACGCTTTGTCCCTGGCGTCCACCCCTCACCCCATGTGGCTCTCCAGGGCAGTATGAGCGGTGCGAACAGAGAGAATAAGAAGAGCGGCGACGCAGAGCGGAGGCACAGGGAGGCGGCGCGGCGACACGACGCACCCAGAGATGCGACCACTACTGCTGTCACACGTCCAGACGAGACGGTGCACGGCGACTTGGCCAACCTTCTCGATACCTTGTACCAATTGTTGTCCACGCTCTCCGCTTTTAAGCGCGCGATTGAGGAGGGTCGCTTTGCAGCTGCTCAGGCGGCGAGACGTGCCTCACTGAAAGAGAACAGTGGTTCAGATGCGCGGGAGCACGTCGCCAACACGCTCGATCTCGCGCCACGCGATGATTCTAGCAAAGGGGAAGCAAGTAGCGCCGCTGCCGCTGCGGAGTTGACGCATAACATCTCCAGCAGCGACGAGCGGGGTGGTGGAACATCAGCGGCGTTGTCCACTCCGCAGGAGCCACCACGAGCAGCGATTGAGGAGCGTTGTCAGCCTCTCGTCTCTAGCGTTGATGTGCTGTACAGTGTGCCGTTCTCGTTCGCCGCCTCCGCCGTCGATGCGGATGCTGTCTTGGCCGCCGCCTCTTCCACACATGCGCAGGTGCCAGTCTACACCGCAGCAGCGCTGGACGTGGTCATGGGTGTGCTAATGCGCTGCCTCGTCTTTTACCTGCCTGCGCTACAGCCTCACTTGCGTGGGCGACTGATGCGACTCATACTGAGGCCGTGGACGGCGTCGGTGCCTTGTGCCCCTGCAGCCACCTGGGGGACGTTGTTTGGTCTCACCGAGGCGCTTAGCGGCACTGCAGACACTAGCCAACACCTCCGTAGTGCGACGCAGTCGGAGAAGATAGCTGAAAGCCTGCTCAACAGCAGCGAGGCCGCGATGACGCCGCTGATACGAATGCTGCGGATGCTGTGCAGTCGCTTCTTGACAGTCAACGTGTCGGGCAACCACGCGAGTTTGGCAGCGTGGGATGCGGCTGCAAAGGCCGGCATGTTGCACAGCGTGGACAGTCTGGAGCAGCGTCAGGGCACTGGCTACGAGCTGCTCGTCTTTGTGGCATTCATCTTGTCTCGCGAGAATGTTTTGAGCTTTGCCGCGCCAAGCGCCACCGCACGCTGCACTCGCGCTCATCACCACCTGGCTTTGGAGTGTCTTCAGGTCTTTCGGACAGACAGATCCCTCTCCGGCAAGGCTCCAGGTCGCGGCGGGCACGCAGAGCTGATGCAGCCGACGCAACTTGGCTCTGTTGACGTGACACCAGCCCCGCGGCTGCCGTGTGTCGACGCGTGCATGCTGCAGATGAAGCTTCCGTTCGGCCTCACACGGTCCGCGCTGTCCGCCTTCGCAGCACCCCTCATGGCTACCTACGCGAAGAGGAATCGGGAACAACAGCAGGTAGTCATGGATGCCATCCGAAGTGCCGTTGTATCGCCGCTCGCAACTGTCTTCTACACCACAGCAGAGGAGGCGGCTGAGCGTGAAGGTCTGGAGGTGGTGTCCTCCGTCGCACAGCTGGCGAGCAGTGTGGAGTGGCAAGCTTCCGCACCGGCGCTGTCGAGTCTCACACAATTTTTGACGCAGGGCGTGTGGGTGCTGATGTGGTCGAGTGTGGCAGCGGAGTTGGCGAATTTTCCAGTTCAGATGCGTGCCATGCTGCAGAGCTCACAGGCAACCCAGAAGGAGACAGCAGGCACGCGCAGCGAAGGGGCGTCTGCGGCACCAGCGGGTCAGCGGGCGAGTGGGATGGACAGCGCGTTGCGTGCCTGCTGGACGGAGCTGCGTGAGTTGGCGGTGCTCTGTGCGTGGCTCCTTGTCGCGAGCGAGCGCGTCTTTGCGACGTCAACGGACGCTGCGAAAGAAGTACCGGCGGGAGCCTCATCGGCGCTTGCCGAGAAGCGAGAAGGCGTCCGGACTGCCTTTGGAGACTGCGTGAAGGGTATTCTCGGGGTGTGGACAGAGACCGGCGCACTCTTCGGGGCGAGTCGACAGCTTCTCCGCTTATTTTCTTGCCGCGCTCAACTCGATTCGGCGGCTGCCGTAGCAGATGCACCAGGAGCGCGGCTGTTGGTAAAGCTGACGCAATCCTCGGCGAGCCACCTGTGGACAGCTGAGCTGGAGGCTTTGGTGCGCAAGTGGGTGGCTCAGATGGAGCCTGAACAATCGACAGTGGCCTCACTATCTTCCTCGACAGCGGTGGCTGCGGTGACAACAGGTGGTGTTGACCCCGCTGCTGCCGACGCTCGTCACACCATCAAATCCGACATCGCCGGGCAGTCTGTTTCTGGGCCGCGCCATCTGAAAGGCCTCGAGGACGCGGATTCCTGCTTCATTAGCTGGTGGCGCTCTCTAGAGGCGGAGGAGGTGGGCTTGCCGTCGTCGCATATTTACCTCCTTCAGGTCTACCAGGAGCTAACGCGCATCGTGGAGTTGCGTGGCGCGTCGCAGAGTGCCACCACAAACGTGTCGAACGAGGCCAACGTGGATGAGGAGCGCGAGGAGGTGGCCGCATCGTCTGCCGCGGCAGCAACAGTACCAACAGCATCTCCCACACCTCTCTTCTCTGCTGCCGAGCTGATCGTGCTGCTGCGGGTGCTGGCGAGCATCTCGATGCGGCCGGGTGTTTCCACCGCGAGCAACAGCGACGGGAGCGGGATAGAGTGGAGCCAGTTGTCTATCCTGGATGCCCTCAAACAGGTGGCCCTCAGCAGCGCCACGGCGGCAGCGTCGGAGACCACAGTTGCAGAGTTGCCAGGTGCAACTGCAACGAAGAAGCTGCGCAGCGATGCGTCTGTTGCGACTAAGGAGAAGGCGAGCACTTTGGAAGAGGCGCCGCCTGCTACGGCCGATCCCGCGGCAGGTGTGGTGAGGGCGATGCAGTTGGTGGAAAAGGCCCTGCTGGGTAGTGTGCGCTGTCACCTGTCCGCCCTTCCTGCTGTGTCGCTGCTCGAGGCGGTGTGGCTTGGCCTACACCCTTTCATCGATCTCACCGAGAGGCTCTCGTCCGCCCCGAGCGGTCTCCCGTGCGGCAGCGGCGATAGCATGGCAACGCCGCTTTCTTCTCCTTTTTCCACTGACTTGTCTCCGCACTCAGATGGGACGAAGCCACTTCACTTTGCCATTTGCACGGATGCCCACACTCGTCTCCTGTGCTGCTTCGTGGTGTTTCGCCACTACAGCCTTGTGCGGCGGGGCGATGCGGCAGCTGGGCGTGTCAGCCGAGTAAGAGACGAGGAGGACGAGGACGTGAAGGGAGCACTGCAGCTTTCAAACGAGGAGCAGCTCTCAGCATCGCCACAGCTGGAGCGTCTTGGACACTTTCTTCGGCAACTCCGCAGCAGCTGCGCCGAGGCCTTCACAGCTTCACACGACGCAGCGGAGGTTTTGTCTGCGGCAGCTACCGGTGGCGATGCGCTGCTGTCCCGTCTTGCACGGCTGCCGAGCACCAGTCCACCCAGCGACGAAACTGCCGAGAGAGAGGGCGGCGCGACGTCCCACAAGGAGCACGCCCGTGGCTTTCTTCGTGTCTCTGTGCTGGGTAGCGAGCTGCACTGTCGACTGGCAAACTTCGAGGCTGCACGCTTGCCTTCCCTGGTCATGGGTGCATCCGTGGCTACGGCATGTGTGTCAGAGCACGGCGTAGAGCCCCAGACAACGATACCAGTTCAGCAACAGCAGAGAGAGCTGAGGCGCCTCTACGCGGCACTGCTGGCGGCTGTGGAGGCCTTCGTCCCTCTTGGCGAGCGAGGGCGATGTGTGGAGGTGCTGCAGCTCGTGAGCGGTGTGACGTGGCGCATGCGGCGGCTGCGGGTGCTGACGCTGACGGGGAATGAAAGGGAGTCGCAAGTGGACTATGCATCGGCAGCGGCCTTTGACACGCCGTGTGATTCGGCTGTTGCGACCCGCCTCCTGCAGTACTACCGCGCTGTAGTGGAGGCACTGCTGCCGCAGGTGGAAGCGGAGATGCTCTACCTCACTCGCTCCAACACCGTCTCAACCGTACGGGCTGTGTTGGCGTTGAGCGCGAAGACGGCGACGGAGGAGGCCCTGCGCGGCATTCCTGTGCTACCGGCCGCACCGTGTCCACCATCCACCAGTGAAGAAGAAGAAGGTGGCACCTCTGACTTTCCCGCTGTTCCTGGTGGCGGTACGGCCATTCTCTCTGAACCGCGGCAACTTCACTCAGACTTGTCTCTCGCTACGCGGCCGCTCTGGTCGAAGCTGCCACTGAGAGAAGTGTTCTACCGTGCAGTGAGTGCGGCCCAGCAGGTACACCGCTTCGAGGATGTCATCAGCGCGATGGTGATGTTTGCGCCGGAGCTCGCGGACGCCTTCCTGCCAGCCGCTGGTGCGACTCTCCGCCAGGTGGCGCACCGCAGCCCCGCAAAGATCGAGCTGCTGTTCATCTCCATCATCATGTGTACCACTCTCCAGCACGCGCAGGATGAGCGGGAGCTGAACGCGCGTTTGCACACCTCGGTGCTGCGCGCAGTGCTTCCCGTCGCAGCAGATTCGAAGACGGAAGAGAAAACAGCAGAGATTTCAGAGGGGTCGCCTTCTCTTGCTTCCTCTTCTTCTACCACACCGTTCAGTGACGAGAGTAGTGCGGCTGCCTTGTCAGGCAGCGACATGAGGCTAGCGCAGCAGCTCTCCTTCCCCGTCCACCGCGCCTCCGCCGCTCTTGCGACGATCCGATTGCCTGCAGGGAATTTACGACGGGTGTGGTCGCACCTGGTGCGCGACATGCTGTCGCACGCAGACGACGGCGCGGCTTCTTCTGGCGCTACGGACCACACATCGTTGTGGGTGACGGCGCTTTACTGTGGAGGTGTCTTGAAGGTGGCTGACTCCAACCTGTTTGAGCAGCTCTTCGCCTGCTTTGTTTACAATAACGGTGACGAGGGCAGCGACGTCAGCACTTCTCTTGGGCAGCTGAATGCTGCGGGGTGGACGCTGGTCATCAAGGCGTGCGCCGCGGCGACGGACCACCAACACCGGCAGTGCTACCGAGAAGAGCTGAAGGGAAGTCTCACGGCATATGTGCAGTCGGTAGACGCTGGGCAGCTCATCAGCTCTTACGACAGCCCCTTCCTCTCGCCCTTCGACGCGCTGCTGGCGACGGGGCCGGCGCTGTGTGGACTGCTTGAAGCCCTGCCGTCTCTCTTCATCGCGGATGAGAGCTTCTGGGCCACGACTGTAAAGCCCGCTGTGGAGCGGTGGTGCGCTGCTGTGCGTGATGGTGGGAAATGTGTGGAAGAGCCTGAGGCATCGCGACACGGTGGTATGCAGTGGGTGGCGCAGTTGCAGCTCAGCTTCAACTGGGCGGTGCGGTGTGCCGGCCATCCGTCGCTGGTGTTCGAGGATGTCTGGACTGAGCCATCCCAGCGGTCGGAGGTGGAGGTGTTGCTGCAGAAGTTGGAGGACAGCCTCCGCGAGCTGTAGCACCCGCCGGCAGGTCACCTCCCTATTGTCAGGGTTAGACAGCGCAGGAACGCGTAGTGACGGTGCGCGTGGCAGACTACATAGGTTTCACGCCAACTTCGCATCATTCTGCTTTTTGTGGAGGAAAAAGCACTCCGCGTAGTGTTTTTCTACTTTTTTTTTGGTCGTTGTCTTCACAGTTGCACATGCCTTCTTCCTTTTTTTTTTTTGAGGAGTGTGTGTTGTTGTTGTTGTTGTTGTTATTAGCGCTCCGGTGCGTTCTTGTTGGACCGAGGTGCAGCAGTCGTGCGTAATGAGCATGTATCACAGATATAATATTACTAATAACAATTGAAGTGAATTAGATAGTTTGTTTCAAAAGGGGCGTGTAGTCGGCCGGTCTTCGCTTCGTGGTTTTGAATGTGCAGCTGTTAGGTAATATGCAGAAGGTGTTAGAGTAACAAAGATGCCCTCTTATACACAGTGCCTGAACGCTCTCGTCCACTAAAGCGTTCTAGGCAAAATAAAATACTCGAAGTGAAGCTGCTCTCAAAAAAAGGAAAATGAGAGAGAAGCGCTATGCTGCGTTTGTGCCTACACGCTACTCGTTTGTACTTTTTTATCTCTTTCTTCTGCAATTAGGACGCACGCTGCGTTGTACGGGGCGAATCTTGGCTGTTGATGTGCGCGGACCTTTGCCTGAACTCGCCGTATTATCACGTTTTCAGGTGGTAAAGAGTGGTAGAGAGAGAGAGAAGAGAAAGGGAAGGAACACAACTTGTGTGTGATTGGCCAGACAACGGATTGCACAGCTACGCACGCCCACAATTAAATTGATAGAACACCCAGATAGAAGCACCTAAACCATTTTTTTTAAACAATAGAACAACCAGATCAAAATTACTGGGATCACTGAAGCCGAAGTGACGTTTTTATCAAGTGCGTCTCCTCGGCAAAGAGTTGAGTCACCACACGGAACCTCACAACACCAACAACCATTTTTTTTTTATTATGGCCGCTCGCTTCCTTGTTGTAGTGGAGGTGAACACGGTAGCTCCTCCGTCAGACTGGGCGGAGCTGAACCGCCTCACCCGCTCCTACGTGCGCGTGCAGGCCAGCCGGCGTCTCGCGCGAGGTCACTGCCCACCCTTCCTTCCCGGCTCTCTCATCTCCCTCTCGGAGGCGCCCGGCCTGCTCACGGATGCCCTCCGCTCACTGCGTGTGTGCGACGTCTCCTTCCCACTGGAGTGTGGCTGGGCGAAGCTGGAGGAGGTGGACTTTGCCATTCGCTTCTACACGTTGTGGAACGGAGATGCGGAGGGGGCGAGTAGCACCGCCGATGACGACGTGCCTGCCTTCACGGCGACGCAGCTCCCCCACGTGTCCCTCGAAGGGTTGTGGGAGTCGCTGTACTACGGCGAGGGCGAGCGGGCGTCGCTGCTCTTCAAACGGGACATCATCAGTTACGTGGAGGCGGCGATGCGCTTTGCTCGCGCCGGCGTGAACCCGCACCTCGTCGCCTGGAACCGCCTCCTTCTGTTTCACGGCCCGCCAGGCACAGGCAAGACCTCGCTCTGCCGCGCCGTTGCCCAGAAGCTTGCGCTGCGCCTCTCTGCGTGCGGCTTCCCTCGCGCCTGCCTCATCGACATCAACGCCCACTCCCTCTTCAGCCGGTGGTTTAGCGAGAGCGGGAAGCAGGTGCTGCACCTCTTTGAGCAGATCCACCGCATCGCCGCTGACGGCGGGTGCTTTGTGTGCTGTGTGATAGACGAGGTGGAGAGCCTGGCGGCTGCGAGGGCCTCCGCCATGAAAGGCAACGAGCCGTCGGACTCGATTCGCGTGGTGAATGCGTTGCTGACGCAGGTGGATCGCCTACAGCAGAAGGCCAACATTCTTGTCCTCGCCACCAGCAACCTGACTGGCGCGATCGACGAGGCACTGCTTGACCGCGCAGATAAGCGCATCTTCGTCGGTCCACCAGGACGGCACGCGCGATATGTTATCTTGCAGGCGAGCGTTCAGGAGCTGCTTGAGCGGGGCCTGGTGGTAACGGAGTCAGAGACAGGCGAGAGCGGTGGCGTGGGTGCTGATGTGGACGTGGAGTGGAGCGGCCACGTCCTGCAGCACTCCCTGTCCGCGATTGCAGGTGTTGCCGAGGCAGCAGCAGATTTGAATCTGGAAGCGCCAGAAATCCCGAATGAAGAGGCCGGCGAGATCGCGCCGCTTTTGCAGAACAGCTGTGGACAAGCAGGTCTGCAGCACGCGTCAGGTGGCACTGATGCACCTCCGCGACCGGGGCAAGAGGCGACAGCGGGGTGCAGTCAAGTGCCACGTCAGCAGAGTTGTCGCCGCAGCCCTCGGTACGCCTTAACGGAGCTGCTAGGCCACGTCGCGGAGGTCAGCGAGGGACTAAACGGTCGAACGCTGAAGAAGCTGCCCTTCCTCGCCTTCGGGCAATGTCTGTGCTCGGGTGCCAATGTGTCATCAGATGGCACTGCGGTGGTGCTTTCAGCCTTCTTGGAGGCGCTCTTCACCGCCGCCCGCCAGGCCGCAGCAGAGACGTCAGCTGCAAGGGACGCGAACACGCGTGCAGCTGAGTAGGGTGGTAAGGAAGGGGGAAACGCACCCGATGGCAATTGTCCCCCTCTGCATTTGGTTGGTCTCCGTTAGCCTTTGCAAGCGCAGGGGTGTTTTTCTCTTTTAGTCGTTTGTTCCTCTTACTTTTTGTTTTTGTGTTTACTCTGCTGCTGTTCATCCACTGCTGAGGTGAAGTGATGGGAAGGATGTACATTTGTGTGTGTGTCTCTGTCTCTCCTTCTTTTAATGCGTCAAATGGGAAGCCAATGAAACCAAATCACAGTCGCTATCTACGGGGGACAACAACAACAAAATGAAGCGATTGAGCCTTCAACACAAGGCTGTGCTTTGATGCACCGCATAGAACTGGCGCGAGATGCACGTTGAGGCATACATACTGGCAAACACTGCGCGTTGCTCTGTGTTGCCTTCTTGACGCTAAAGGACTGCTTTCATTACACGCGCCTCACCTGAGTTTCTTTCTTCTGTCTCCCCCTCCTTATTGTGTGCGAATGGCAAACGCATCGACGTACCAAACCTATGGAAAGGAAAAAAAAAAGAAAAAAAAAACACTCCCGACAATTTTTTTATTTGCCTTTTTTACGCGTCAATTTGTGACGACTCCCACAGGTGTGGCAAGGCGAGTGCCTTTTCTCTTTCACATCTTCTGTCGTCGAAAGTCACAACACTTGTCTACAACGCAGTGAATGTAAGCGGTGCGAGAGGACGCGTAAAACATTATTTCCTATCTCTTATACTTTGTGCTCTTTTTTTTCGCCTTACGAGCGTTGTAATTAGTTTTTGACATCAGTAGCCTCTCACCACTACAGCTTTCTTCCTTCTCCGCAATGAGTCGCTGCGTGTTGATGGTGGCGGAGAAGCCGTCGCTGGCGGAGAGCATTGCGCACATCCTCAGCAACGGCAGCTGCGTCCGCCGCACCCACGCCCTGCCGGTCTACGAGTACTACAGCAGCTTCATGGGTGCACCTGCCTTCTTTAAGGTGACCAGCGTCACGGGCCACGTCTTTTCCTGCGACTTCACCTCGCAGCACCAAAACTGGGACAGAACCGATGAGGAGGAACTCTTTACAGCTCCCATCACGTGGAAGGACAACTCGGGGAAGGTGACGCACCACCTCGAGCACGAGGCGCAGGGCTGCGACACGCTGGTCCTCTGGCTCGACTGTGATCGGGAAGGCGAGAACATCTGCTTTGAGGTGATGCAGGTTGTGCGGCGGCAAATTTACCACCACAACAACATCTTCCGTGCCCACTTCTCCGCCATCACAGCAGAGGAGATCTTTAACGCCTTTCGCAACTTGGGAAAGCCGAACAAGAACATCAGCGACGCCGTGACGTGTCGGCAGGAGCTCGATCTCAAGGTCGGTGTTGCCTTCACTCGGTTTCAGACGAAGTACTTCCAGGGCAAGTACGGCGACCTCGACGCGAGCGTCATCAGCTACGGTCCCTGCCAGACCCCAACCCTCGGCTTCTGTGTCCAGCGCCACGACGAGATTCTGAACTTCAAGCCGGAGAACTTCTGGCGCCTCGTCCCGGTGGCGTCGCGGAGCGGTGCGCTGCTGCAGTTCGACTGGGACCGCGGTCGCGTGTTTGACGAAACGATGGGACGCCTGCTGCTGCAGAAGGTGACGAAAGCCGGCAAGGTGGCCACCGTTACGAACGTGGCGGTCGGCAACGACACACGAGCGCGGCCGACAGGGCTGAACACGGTGGACCTCATGAAGATCGCGAGCCGCAGCCTTGGCATCGGCCCGCACTACGTAATGAGCATTGCGGAGAATCTGTACATCCGCGGCTACATTTCCTACCCGCGCACGGAGTCGACGGCCTACCCGCCTTCCTTCAACCTGGCAGGCGCGTTGGCACTGCAGAAAAACCATTCTATCTGGGGTGCCTACGTTTCGGGGCTGCTGCAGGATGGTCACGCCCGTCCCAAGGCCGGCAAGGACGCCGGCGATCACCCGCCCATCACGCCGATGCGCAGCGCCACGCCGGCGGAGCTCTCCGGAGATGAGTGGCGCATCTACGAGTACATCACGCGTCACTTTATCGCATCCGTTTCGCCGGACTGTCGCCTAATTAGGACAAAGATCACGATTGAGTTGGGTGGTGAGGTCTTCAGCCTCTCGGGGAAGGTGGTGGAGGATCCCGGCTTCACGGAGATTATGCCGTACAGCCGTGTCGAGGATGACAAGATCCCTACTGGCGTGAACGCCGGGGATGCTTTCCAGCTGTCGGACGTGCGACTACAGGCCGGCCAGACGCAGCCGCCGTCCTACTTGACAGAGTCGGACCTGATCGGCCTTATGGAGAAGCACGGCATCGGCACCGACGCGTCCATCTCGACGCACGTCAACAACATCGTCGAGCGCGGCTACTGCAGCGTGCAGGCAGGACGTGTCATGAAGCCCTCCAAGCTGGGGATTGTGCTGGTGCACGGCATCAAGACGATCGACCCTGAGCTTGTCCTGCCTCTCGTCCGCAGTCGCGTGGAGGAGTACGTGACGCACATCGCCGAGGGCCGCGCGCAGCTGCAGGATGTGCTGAGCTACTCCCTCGAGCTCTTCTTCGCCAAGTTCAAGTTCTTCAAGGAGCACATCGACACATTCGACGCGCTGATGGGTGCCTCCTTCTCTGCCATCTCGGCCTCAGGGAAGCCCATCACGCGCTGCGGCAACTGCATGCGCTACCTCAAGCACCTCGCCCCCCCCCCCCCCCTCCTCCTCCTCCTTCTGGGGTGCTTTTTTCCCTCCCTCCGGGGGGTGGGGGGATGATTTATTTTTTTTTTTTTTTTTTTATTTTTATTTTTTTTTTTTTTTTTTTTTCCTCCGCGGGGGGGGGTTTTTTTTTTTTTTTTTTTTCTCCCAATACCCCCCCCCTTTTTTAAAACCCCCCCCCCCCCCCGGGGGGGGTTTCCACCAAAAAACCAACCCCAGGGGGGGGGGGGGGGGGGGGGGGTTTGGTGTGTTGTGGGTGCCCCCCCCCCCCCCGCGCCCCCCCCCCCCCAAAAAATTTTTTTTGTGGTTGGGGGGGGGGGTTCTCCCCCGGCAGCATGGCCTTCGTGCCTCGCACCGCGGGGAAGTGGAAGGTGTGCTGCAACAAGTGTCCGATGATGATCAAGCTGCCACCAACAGCGCAGCGGGTGTACGTCAGCTCCGAGGAGTGCCAGGACTGCGGGGCGAATTGTTTGGACATTATGTTCCCCGAGGGCAAGAGTGCGCTGCCGAACCGAAAAGATCGCATTGTTGGCTGCATCTTCTGCAACCCGGGGCTCAGTGCGTTGTGCGAGGAGGTGCGCGGCAAGATTGGCAACTTCCGCCGCCCCGGCGCGCCAGCTGGCGGACGTGGTGGCCGTGGAGGACGTGGTCGAGGACGCGGTCGTGGCCGTGGCAACCGTGAAGACCGCTGGTAGAAATCAGGGAAAGGATTGCTGGCCATGCGCTTGCCTTCTGATGTCACACATTGACCCACACACATTTGGCCTCTTTGCGTCGTCTCTTTTTCTTTATTTTTTTTCTGTTTTCTCAAGTGCTTACGCCTTAGACACTTATGAAGTGGCAGCCCCGCCGGATGCGCGCGTTGCTGACGCGGTGCCTGCAGCAAGCTCCCTCTTCACGACCACCAAAAAAAAAAAGGAAGTATTACGAAAGAATAATAATAAAAAAAAAGCCTTGCAAAGTGGAGCTGTGTGCGTAATATGAGAAAAGCATCGTCTACTGCTAGACTTTGTGGTGGGTATCACGTAGCTCGCAGGTCGTCTCCCTTCATTAGCCTCTGTCTGTTGTTCAGTGACGAGTTTCCGGATTGCAGCGTAGCAAAAGTGGAACGTCGACTTAAGCGTTGATGTTGCAGCTGCTCTTTGATATGAGGACGCCTTGTGTTGAGAGTGCAGGGTGTTGCTGTCCCACTATCAAAGACCGAAGAGCATCTTCTTTTTCTTTCTTAATTTTTGACTCTCCTCTCCTAGCCTCACTGTGTTTACCTCTTCCTGTTGCTCGCCTTTTTCTTCACCTGAAGTTTGCCTTCTTTCTCTCTCACTGTCTTATCGTGTAGCTTTATTACACCTGAAAACAAAAATTTGTTGAAGCTCGAAAGGAAGCTACTCGTACTCTCCACACCTATAAGTGACAGAAAGAAAAAACGCGCTTCTTCTTCCTCTTAGTGTTGCTACCTCTTCCACATTATCCGTGTGGGCCCACAGTAACAACAGCAAAAAAGAATCGAAAAAAAAAAAAAACAAAGCGGTCAGCTCGTCTGTTACACCTCTCTGCCCGTCTTAGCTGTTCCCAGAGGGTGAAGCTCCTTTTTGATTTCAAAAGTAAAGGTAATTGCGGTCTACCTCTCTTTCATTCTTTTGCCCTAGTGTTCTCGCTCTCTTCTCTAGTAGTGTGTTGTTGTGCATCGAGCAACAATGCCGATCGGTTCCCATCACCACCGTGGGCCGGAGTCGCGGAACTCTTTGGCAAACCGTTACGCGTCTGGCGGCGATGGCGTTGGGTATTCTACCACCAACCGTGTTAATGCGCACAATTCTGGCCCTCGCACCTCCGGCGTGTCAGCAGATCAGCTGCAGCGCTTCGATGTTCTCTTGCACCGCGCAGAGAACCGCGAGTGCTTCGACTGCGGCGCAAAGCAGCCACGCTGGGCGAGCACGAACCTCGGCGTCTTTTTCTGCCTGCGCTGCGCCGGTGTTCACCGCTCGATGGGTACGCACATCTCCAAGGTAAAGTCGACAAACATGGACGCCTGGGAGGAGCCGATGATTAGGGTAATGGAGCACATCGGCAACGCACGTGGCAGGACACTTTATGAGTTCAATATGCCCCAGCATGCTCGCGTGACAAGCTCGACGGATACGGCGGTGGTGGAGCGGGCGATCCGTGGCAAGTACGAGAAAAAGACCTACTACAACCCTCGATTTGAGCAGCTGTACGCCGAGTACATGGCCACACCACTCGATGGCCAAGTAGAGGCAGAGGCCACTGCGCAACCAGATGCGGCGCGGGCAGTCAACCTTGCTGTGCCTCCGCCGCGTCGCGCGCCGGCCAGCCAGGCATCGCAGCCGCAGCCGCAGCAGCCACCGCTGGAAGAGCTTTGGGGTGCTCCCGTGTCGTCGCCGAACGCTGACCATGCTGGTGGTGGTGGTGGCAACAACGCCACGAATAACCGGCACAACGTGACGTCTGTGGCGGAGCTCTTCTCCGGTTCTCATCCTGCCGGTAGCGGTGGTGGACCTCTGCAGGCCGCAGGGGCCTGGGGCAGCACCAACAACCTTTCGACGCGTGCGACGGGTTCGGCTTCGCCTTATGCGTCGCCGAGCAGTGCCACCAACTCGGACTGGTTCGACTCGAACTTTGGCGGCTCCACCGGCAACCCACGCGGCAGTGGAGCGCCGTCGCCGGCCACGCCGGACACGCCGCACAACAACAAAACAGCACCGACGTCGCGGTCCAACACGGACGACCTCTTTCAGGGCTCCGGTGGGACCCCGTCGAGTGGCCGCAACGACGTCCCAAAGAACGAAATTTTGTCCCTCTTCGCCTCCGCCCCGGTCGCCGGTGCCGACGGGCAGTCAAGTTGGGGCCACAGCAGCCCGAGCGGTGGCCACGCGATGGCGTGGCAGCCGCAGACGGTGAAGCCTTACTACCACCCCGCCTAGATGAGTGTGAAAGAAAAAAAAAGGCGTTGAGCTGTAGCTGACAGGAGCGGCGTTGTGCGGGACTTCGCTGCCATGGAAAGGCGGATCATTTCGATGCGTGCGCAGGGCACGTAGAAGTCGTCTTTTCCACCCGTGCCGATAGGTAAATGGCGGGTGGTTCATGATGTGCGATAGGGGATTCTACGTTTTTCTCCTACCTTTGTCTACGCATGTCGTGTTGTTGATGGCATATGAATGCGTTCTTCTTGGCAAACCCATTCTCCCTTTTTTTTTTCTGCCTTTGTTGAGCTAGTGTATGTGTCCTCTTTCTATTCTTCCATGGTGGAATGATGCTCGTAGACTGCAGATGTGCGGTCGTCGTTAACTTTTTGTTTTGCTTTTTCTCTCTTTTTTTTGTTTTCAGCTCCTATTCCCCAGAATGGTTCTCTTTCTCTGTGTGTATGTGTTTTGTGCTCTTCTCTTTTTTTCAGTATATATTTGACACCTTCATTGCTGCTTTTCATGTGTGTTTTCCCCCCTTCTTTTCTCATCGCCTCCCCCCTTCAACATTCTACGGCGGTGGCTGAAGACCGCACCGACGACCAAACAACTCCATCGAAGCAATCCTAAATACAAGGAGAAAATTTTTTTAATTGTTTCTTCTCTCCCCTTCCCGTTTTTTTTCTCTGAACACTGAGTCTGCTGAGCTTCGGTGGTGGTGGTTGTTAAGCATTGTCACGCGTGCGGACGATTAGATGTCTCGTGTTGACCAATGCGTTAGTTTTTTCTTTTTCCTCGCTTCAGTGTCGTGTTGGACTATTGTGCCATACCTGCCTTCGTTCTTTTCGGTTCAAGAACTCACAGTCACACGCGCAGTTGCATCCTTTTCTCTTGCCTGTCCAAGTGAATTCGTTTTTTGGCTTCCTGTTTTGTTAGGATTCTCGGTGCGTTGTAATCTTTTTTTTTCTGGTGCGTTGATGTGCTTTTGAGAGAGATTATTTTTCTTTTGCTCTTTTGCCTCTCTTGTTGTATGCAGACTTGCGAAGCGGAAATACCGTCAATTGTTGGCGTTTCTTGCTTGGGGACCCAACTCTTGCCGCTTATACGTGGAAAAAGACAGTCAAATGAATGATAAATGAAAGAAGCTGCTAAGTGACACAAACGGAGCTGCATCAGCGTTCGTCAGAAAAAGGAGAAAATAGAATTGGGCTTTTTTAAATTTTACGCAACCCTGAGATGCGCGCTCCGTTGCGGACCTTACAAGGAAACGGGACGACAAAGACGGACAAACGCGCGGAATAATAAAATGTACCTCAGTGGAGAGTACATTCAAACAGTTTGCTCGTTGTCTATATGGCAGGGCGGAAGCTGTGGGAGCAGTCGTGTCACCGAGTCCAGTAGCGCAAAATTTGAGATCCCCAGCCTGCGCTCTTTCTCTCTTGTCTTTCCATTTATGCCGCAACTGCTTTTTTGTTCTCCCTCCTCTCTCTTGATGGTGGCAGTAGCGCATTGCACTCCAGAAGAAGCCGCTTACACACAACAGCGCCCCTCCTTCATTGCGGCTTTTTTTTTCTATCCTGACTGCCTGTCTCCCTTGCAGCGCTCAAAAGCAATTATCGGCTCAATTTTGTGTTGAAACACGCTGTGTCTTCTTTCCCTCTTTCTTTTTGTCTTGCGTGCACGGCATGGGCAATCAACTCGCAGCCACCCCGACCGTCGATCTCGCGAATGTCTCACGTGACCTGGAGCTGCTCGCACCGCTTGGAGCGGAGGGCAGAAACTACTTCGCTACCTTCCACTGCCTCTCCTACACCCATCTTTCGGCAGGTACTTCAGCAGCTGCGCGGGCACATGCTGCACCGTCACCACTGAGAGGAGCTGGTGATGACTCCTCAACGATGGACAATAGCCCTGGCTACACGACGGATTTCTACAGCGCAGATGGCTCTGTAGCACGTGCAGAGTACCGCACGAACAGCCTCTATTACCCGTCCTCGACCAGCTCACCGTCCGCAGCGGGTAATGGCAGCAATAGTAGTCCCCTTACTGGAGGGGGAGGAGGGCCGCAGGGTCGGGGGCGGGGCGGTGGTGCGTTAGCCGCGCTCTCCGCACGGACGACCATAGCCCCAACGACGCGTGTCTCTGCGCACGAGCGCGCGGCGTGGCATCAGGCGCGGTGGCGGCAGCGTCTCCCTGTCGCCGCCCGCCCGTGGCGCGTTACGCCGGCCGTTTTTGTCAGCGAGGCGACGCAGGATCGCTGCCCTGCGAATGAGGCGATGGACCGGTGGTGTCGGGACAGCACCGCCGCCTCTTCCGGCTACGCACACGACGGCGGTGGGCGTCGTTTCTTTGACGCGCGTGGTGGGGACGGCCTGACGTCGCCCGTGCCTTCCTCCTACGCCTCGGCTTCCTTCAATGCCGGGGCAGGGAGAGGCGCCACAACCGCGACTATAGCCAGCAGTGCCGACATCGACTCTACGGTGGCTGGTGTGGTGGGGGAGTGGCGTGGGAACTACGGCAACTACGTGCAGCTTCTGCTGCGAGGTGGCGGTAGTGCGAGCCACACGCTGACGTCAGCGGCCCTGTGCGAGGATCAGGTAATCCAGGTGTCACACGACCCCACACGCGGGGCAGTCAGCCATATCGGCGCTGCTGGGGCGACGGGGGTTGCGGGGGCGGCAGGCGGAGGCTATGGTCCCCGCAGCGCCTTCACCGCTGCCATGAGCATGACCACCTCCTACGGCGCGGGCAGTACCACCGCAGCAGCGGCCCCGCAGTCGCAGTCGTACGTCTTGCACGACGTTGTCACCAAGGTTTTTGTGCGCACCCAAGACGACCCCGGGCAGACCTACTTCCTCAAGCGTGTCCAGCAGATGATGGCCAACGCAGGCGAGCAGCTCTCAGTGATTGACAGCACGCTCCCGTCGACAACACCGCGCAACTGTCTCTGGTACAGCATGGTCTACGAAGGGGATGGGTTCTGTGTCCTGCAGCGACCCTATGTCGCCTTCACCCTGCGGGAGCGTCTCACTGCGCGGCCCGGCATGACAGCGACGGGCAAGCTCTTCGTTGCCTTCCAGCTCCTACAGGCGGTGGCCCACCTCCACGAAACCTACGGCCTCACGCACGGGGATATCAAGCCCAACAACGTGCTGGTGCAGAGCACCGGCGTGGTGGTACTATGCGATATGGCGCCATTTAAGCCGTGGCGCCTCCCCCTCGACAGCCCTCTTCTCTTCGACTACTACTACGACACGGATGAGAGCCGTGCTTGCTATGTGGCGCCGGAGAAGTTCAGCGACCAGCCACTGCCGACGCCGCCGCTTGAGAGCAAGACACCGGGCAACGCAACCTACAACGTAGGCAATTTGAACTTCGATGGACACACCGCTGCCATGGACGTCTTCTCCACCGCGTGTGTGATTCTCTTCCTCTACGGCGAGGAGGACCCGTTTACGCTGTCAGAAATGCTCAGCCTGCATCACTTGACCACCACCGAGGCTCGCACGAAGGCCATTGCGCCGGTGCTGCACAGCTTCAACGTGCCAGGTGCCCTTCGTCCTCTTCTTTTGTGGATGCTGTGCTCTGCCAGCACGGAGAGGCCGTCGGCACGCGAGGTGTTGACACGGGGACTGGCGGAGGGCGTCTTCCCCGCGTGCTTCGCGTTCCTGTATCTGGACGTGTGGCCACGGTTGCTGACGCAGTCGTCCGAAGTCCGCCTGCGTCTGTTGCAGAACCAGCTGCCCACGATCCTGCAACACTGTGTCGCGTTGGATGCGTCGGCAGCAGAGGAGGTGCTCGACAAAGACAGCGACGAGGCTTCTGTTGCTGATGCAGCAACTTTCTCTTTTTCTGCTGCTACGGCGGTGTGTATCCTGTTGCCTCTCCTGCTGCAAACGATTCACGCCACCGACACCTCCGACGAGGCGACCTTCCGTGGGCTGCTGTGTCTGCGGCAGTGCGTCCCTCACTGCCCCTTCACCACCCTCACCGACGTCGTGCTGCCCCACCTCGCCTACGTGGTGAACAACGACGCACACGTCTACGGGACGGCGACGCGGCTGCTGGCGATTCGCCTGCTGTGCAGCGTTGCCGAGACCATCGCGCGCCACCTCACAACGCCCAAGTCTACCACACAATCGGAAAGAAAAGGTGCAATGGCTGGTGGAAATGAGAATGACGTCGGATTATCGGCGGATGAGGAGCAGTGGGCGTTGATGGAGCACCTTGTCCTGCCCTGTCTGTACGACGTGCTGCGGCAGAGTGAGGAGGAGGCGACGGCGGTGCTTGTCGAGCTGGCGGAGCGGCTGCCGCGGCTGCTCCTGTTGACGCGCTTCCTGACGGAGCGGCGACAGGTGCTCTACGGGGCGGCGGATGCGCTAGCACAGACCGCGTCTGATAGGCAGGCGAATACCTCGGCTGGAGGCGGTTGCGGTGTTTCTCGAGAGACGCGCAACGAGAAAGAGGTCGATGGGGTGCGGCTTGTCCTTTCACAGCCGTCCAGCACCAACGCAAGAACAGCGGATGGCAAGACGGAGGAGAAGGTGGCAGCAGCGGCAGCGCAGACAACCGCGCAGTCCACGCCGCTTCGCAGCGCCAGCAGCAATGCGACGCTCGCACGTTGCGAGAGTGAGGAGGTGGCTGTGATGGATCGCGAAACACAAAGGCAGCCGTCCGCAGTTGTCGACGCCCCAGCAGTAGAAGGCGCAAACGACTCCTCACACAGCACAACAGCCGCTGCACGAGAAGCAGCACCACGTTCGCCATCGCTAGAGAGTGAGGCGTTAAACCTTCCCGGTGGCACCGTTGCCGGAGCCGGACAGTACCTTGCCCAGATGCGGTGCCTGCTCACGAACGGCTGGAACATGCTGCAGGTGCTGTACAACAGTTCGTCTGTCGTGGTCGCAGCGACGATGATGCGACAGACTACCTCCAACGTGGCGGCCTTCCTGGGCGAGGAGCGCGTCACCGAGGACCTTATCCCGCTGCTGACGACCGCCCTGGCGGCACCGCTGCGTGTGCTGCGACTGCTCTTCCCGCAGGCCATCCTGCTGCACGCACTGCTGCAGCGGCCACAGGCGAAGACGCTGCGACTCTTTGTCGAGGAGGGGCTGCGCCACCCCGACCACGTCTGCCTTAAAGCCACACTGGACAGCATGGCGGTGGTGGTGCGCAGTCGTCGGGTGCCAATCGTGGAGTCGATGGGGCTGGTGCATCAGAGCCTGCCCTTCTTGATGGATGCCCGTCTGTGGCTGCGGGAGGCGGCGTGCGGAGTGGTGGAGGCGGCGGCGCAGTGCTACCCGCCCAGTGTCATTGCCCTGCACCTCGAGTACGCCGTGCGGCCCTTGCTGACACACCCGGTGCCGCTCTCGCAGCTCCGTCGCTTTGCCGCGTCGATTATCCGATCGGAGCTGGCGGTGACGAGTCCGTTTGGGGCTCACCACACCGGGCTGCAGCAGCGCGGCGGTGATGGTGGCAGAGACGTTCGCAGAGGCGCCTACGCGACGAGTGCGGCGTGGTCGCTGCTGGACGACGCGATGTCAGCGCAGAAGACAGCGAGTGATTTCTTCGTGGACGACGGGCCAGCGAGTCTGCAGCTGCACCACGTCGCCGCGACAGGTGATGGTGGGCGTGTGGAGGGCGGCGGTTTTGGGCCGAGCTGGCGAGTAGACTACCGTGACGTGCTGCCTGCCGTGGTCTCGTCCACCACCACCACCGTTCATGCTGCCTCATTTGCATCAGCCGGTCCCGCGCTGCTTCACACGCTACCGCCTCTTGTCGACGCACCGGCAGCAATGCCAGTCGGGAAGAGAGATGGCGACGCTGCGGAGGTAGAGGCAAATGAAGCACTTCCTCTCACGTATGCTCTCTCTGTCAGAGAGGCCGCGAGGTTGGCGAAGGAGTTGGACGGGGACGACAACGAATCATCTCCTCTCTTGTCAACTTCAGTAGCTGCCCCCGCTCCGCTATCGGCGAGCGCCAGCCGGGCTCGCACCTTCACTTCTCTGGTGATGCAGCGCCAGCACGACGCCGCTGCCCCACCGCACCCCATCGATCTCCGCCCCCTTCCCACGACCCTCGCACCGCACAGCTCCATCTGCCGCTGCGGTGCACCGGTATTGTCTGCCAGCGGTGGTCGTGACGCGCCACACTTAAACTTCTCCTTCTCTTCTCCGAAGGCAACGCGATCGCCGAGCTTCGGAGCGGGCACGGCGGCTGGCTTTGCTTCCTCAGCTCAACAGCAGCATGCAGCAGGCATTACAGGGTCATCTACGGCGGCAGCCATACCGCCGACCCGCAGCGCCGTGCTGCGTCCCGTCGCGATGCCCCTCTGCTCTCTCAGCGCACACATGGGTGCCGTCTACACGGCCGCAGCGGCCCCTACTGCCAACGGTGTTGTCGTGACGGCTGGTGCGCGAGGCGAGGCGATGATTTGGCGCGTCGGTGCCACCACAGCCGACGCAGAGCACACGCGTGATTTGTCGCTGGTGGAGCGGGTGGTGTCTCCGCTTGCCAGCGGTGCTGCCACCTCAGCGCACCCCGTGATGGATGTTACGTACGTGGCGAGTCAGTGGATGGAGGCGACCCCGCTGCGGCGTGACGGCAACGCTGGTGCCGCTCCGGGCACGGCCAACACACTGGCGCTGGCGAGCACGGATGGTGTGGTGCGTGTGCTGGATGTGGAGCGTAACGCGTGGCTATGGTCCACTGCGGTCGGAGGTGGAGATGAGGGGTCTGTGACAGCCTTGGCTCTGCATGACCGCCGCTCGTTGCTCATCACGACCGCAGCCGGTGGTGTGCATGTGGTGGATACACGTTGCCGCGGAAACGCAAGTGTTGTGGAAGATCGTGCGGCATCTCTCACGGCAGCTTCTGGCGCTGGTGATCACACAACGTTCCGCGCTGCGTGGACGGCGCGGGTGCGTCCGTTGGATGGTGCGCCGAGCTGCCTCGTTCCCCTGTACGCTGGTGATCGCGCCTGTGCAGCCGCCGTGGCAACCTACGGCGGTGTTGTATGTCTGTACGACCTCCGCTACCAACTCTGCGCGCAGCGCACGACGGTGTGGAGTCAGCCCAGCGGCAAAGGCACGTCTGCTGCGAGTGTACTCTCTTCTCTTTCCCCGTCAATGGTGTCCATCACGTCCGCCTGCGTGGACCCGTTGTCGTCGCTGTGCTGCAGCTGCCGTGCCGCGTCGTGGGAGGCTTCAGTGCCAGGCCCGAGTCTTCTCCTCGGCACCACTTCTGGCGCGGTGTACCGCCTCTTACTCCAGTCCAACCAGCCCAACGCCTACTGGATGGCCTTTCAGGCTCGCAGTAGCGTGCGGTGCATGCTGGCGCAACCTTTCAACGGCGGCGTCTTCACCGGCGCAGACGACGGCTACATCCGCCACTGGTCCACTGACAGGCCGGAGACGTCGCACACGATGCACTGTGTTCCCTTCGCGTCTCCGCCGTATACCGTGTCACGCAGCTCGTTGGCGGCCACGCGAGACGCAACACCAGGAGAGGGCCGAGGCGCTTTGCCTGGCTTCGACTTCGCGACGAGGCGGCTGGCTACCGTAATGGTGCGCGAGGCCGGAGGAAGGGAGCCAGCGTTGCCACGTCACGCCGCGGACGCCATTGTGTCGCTCTGTACGGTGCAGACGGCGGCGTCGTGCGGTGCGTCGGGCGAAGCGCATTCCTACTTGCTCTCAGGGGCTCGCGATGGAGCGCTGACGCTGTGGAACAACGTAGAGTAGGCTTTCTTCCGTGTGCTCTTCCGCCTAAAGCACCACCCGTTGCTTTTTTTTTTTCTCCTTTCGAAATTGCTTTTCAGCTCCCTTCCCTTCACTTTCGCCTGCCCAAATGAAACGAAAAAAAAAAAGTGGAAACTATTACGTACATTTCTAAGGACTTGGCACTTTTCTATGCTCATTCAAGGGTCAGCACTGCCGTACATCTGCAGAAATAATAACGCTGCTAAACGTTATTTCTGTTAAGTATCTCTCGATGCGCAGTACAAGTTGCATCGGCAAAAGAAATGTGGTGTTGCCTTTTTTTACGCAGTATGACGCCGTTGAGTGTCAATGTCGATGGACACCGTGTCGCTTGTATGACCTGTTTGCGCAGTTTTTTTTTCCCTTTTCCCCCAAACTTGCCGCAAGTCAAAAATGAGAGTCTCTTTGGGACTTCGACACACTCTTTTACTCACCTTTGCGCACGTCCCGTTTCACGCACTTTCTCCACCTATTCCCTTCCGTCTTAACCTCCCCTCTTTGCATCGCCCCAACACGCACACAGACCTAACTTTTTTGTGGCTTCGCTAATCGCGGCTCTACGCCAATCTTTTTTTTCTTTTAAGCCCCCTCCCCCCTTTTTCCCCCTTTCTTACATCAGAACTCATCGCCCTGTGTCCTCCCTTTTTTGTTTCCATTAAACGCGCCACAGCACATACTTTCAGAGTTACGCACTTGTTTACACGTCCTTCTTCAGATTCTTCTGTTGCTCCAAATTCAGAGACGTATCTGCCCCTCTCATATTTTCTTCTAATCCTGACATCTCTTTTTGTTCTCCTCATAGTTTCTGTGCGGTCACTCACTTCCATTGACCAGCGGTTATTTTTTTTCTCCTTATCCAAATTCTTTTTTCTCCTTTCTTCTCTTTTCTCAGCCTGTGTGCTGAACTCTAAGCATAAACACATAAAAACAAAACTCGTTTTTCTTTTCACAGTGCTTTTCCTCCTCCTCTCAGACTTACGCGCGATTCTTACACCAGCGCAGCCACACCGCCACTTTGAACACGAAACCTGCTCTTTTCCGCCAGAATTTCACCGCGATATAGATTTTTTTTTCGCCACTATTTCACTGTATGCTGTTCTGCTCTTTTCCTTGGCCGTGCTGATTGATCGTCTCTTTTTCTTCACGCCATCAAATTGTTGTCTGTTTCTCGATTTTGCTCGTTGTGGTGCCGCACGACGAGCCTTACAGATTCGGAATTTCCACGATCCTTCTTCGACGGATTCTCCCCGCCCACACAGTCGAAGCCGCAACCGACACTCCCGCAGCCGCAGTCCGAGAATGGGAGTCCAGATATCCATCACTCGTACGGGGCACAAGCGCGATGTCGACTCTGACAGTCACCGGCAGACACTCAGCGGCGAGCACGACCTTCCTTACCGCCGTGGTGGCCGCCAGCGTCCCGTCGGCCGACCATACTCCTCTGCTTCTTCTCAACTCTCCGCGTTCGACGCGGCACAGCCACCGAATCCTCTTCTCCGGGATGCTGCCAGTGATCACAGCGCGGTGCGACGTGTGCCCTCTCCAGCTGATTACCCGGAAGTCTTTGAGCCCCTTTCAGCGACTCGTCTGTGCGACCGACGGCCTCAAGCTTTCCGCGAGGCGATCGCCACGGTGCCATCGCTGTGCAGCGTGGACGTCCCCATCCGACGCCCCGCCAGCCCAGCGCCGCTCGTCGACTTTTTTGACGAAGGGGGCTACCTGATGCCGGGGCCATACGACGATAACGTGGATGATGATGCGGACGCAGCGGCGGCGGAGACTCCGACAGAGTTACCCTGCTCACAGCAGCCCCTCCGTCGTTGCAAGGGCTGCGGTGATATGCAGCGCGAGAGGCTGTCGCGGCTGCTGGCCATGCGATTGCAAGCGCCGCCCGCAGCGGCCTCACGCAGCGGTACTCCAGGCGCTGTCGCAGCAAAAAAGAGGAGCGGGTGCAACTTTCTTCACCGTCGGCGAAGCGACGAGGAGACGCGAGAGCGGCTAAGCGAGCTGGAGCGGGAGGGTTGGGCGATTTCGTCTCGCAACACCAGCGTGCCGCAGCGGCAGAGGCCCACAACGAGGGACTTCATCGAGCACATGAGCGATGACGATGAGAATGTTCGGCAGCGCAGTAGTCGCCGCTTTTTGCTCTGCCGTCAGCTGAGCCGCCTAAACCCCTTTCACAAGAAGACCACTGCACCGGAGAGGACGTCGAGCCCCTACTCGCGGCTATCGCCGAGCCCGCCGTCCACGTCGTTCATGACTCCGCGCAACCATTCTCGTACCGCCACACCGCAGACGCAGAACTCGGACCAGCAGCAACGCCGTGTGGCGCAGCCTTCGACGGAGTCGCTGTCGGGGTTGTCGGGCTTTACGCACACCAGCACCGTCGTCTTGGTGTCCGCAGCGGACTTCGAAGCTGCGCGCGCCAATTCCTCGCAGCCAACCGGGTCCATCACGCTGCCCGCCATCACGCTGGCACCGAACGGGCTCGACAGCCTCTCAACGGAGAACTCACCGCTTGACCGCTACCTCGGGAAGCAGCCACGACGCGCCACACCAATGAAGCTGCAGCTCTTGTTGGACCAGCAGCGGAGGGCGAATCGTGTTCTGCCTGATGTGCCCGGTCTGATGGACATGGAGCTGAACACCGCTGGTGTGTTGCAGCCGGAGTACTACAGAGCGATAGGAAGGATTCGTTAAGGCGAAATAGGGGGTTTCTTGTGCTTTGTGTTGTTGTGTAGTCACTGTTGTGTGGCGGCTACCACGCTGATGCTTGTCGAGAAAGGCTCCCCCCAAAAAAAAAGATCTGCCTAGAGGCACTTAATAAATGAAAAGTTGTACTCTTTTACAAACTTAAGCTCTTTCTTTTCTTCTGCCGCCTTGACGGCTATTATAGTTCTACCCTTTTCACCACATTATACGCACATTTTAATTCTGTTCTTTTTAAATATCAACCTGAGATGTTTTTTGGAGCACTTTGCACCCTTTCTTTTTTGTGTATTCCTTGCTTGCTTATCTTTTCATGTGTACCTGGTTACACGACACACACAGACTCTTGTGAATGGCGATTTCTTTTCTTGCTTCGTGCTTCTTTAGCGTCTCTTCTTTTCTTCTCTTCTTTCCATTTTTACATACGCCACATCAGATTCTTTTTGTTTTCTCTCTTTTTTCTTTCATTGAAAGATTGGCTTCTACTCCTCATGGCATTTATCGACTCTTTTTTTTTTTCGAGTTTTCATCAGATAAGACATAGACGTCCTGTTATTATTTCGATTGTTTTTCTCTTCTTTGTGATCAGAATTGTCTTTTTTTGTTCTTCAGAGCTTGCGGAGCTTTCTCCGTGCGTCAACGCTTTTTCAACTTTTTCTTACAATCTTTGCTCGTTATGTAATTTGCTGCTTTTCTTTTCTCTAAAAAAAAAACTTTTGTGTACTTGAAGTGATGTGCTTCTTGTGTTCCCAGATTGCTCTATTAAACACCCCCTCTTTTTTTATTGGCATTGCCTCTTGGCGATCTTTCCAGTGCTGACAATCCTTTTCAATCAACTGATGAAAAGGAAGATGTATCGTTTGGATCCCTCGCCACAAAGAGATGATGCGTGCTTGCTGTCCCATATTTGTTACTTTTTTTCTCTCTCTCATTACCTTCAGAAAAGGTGTGGCACGCTGAGGTGCCTGCTTGTTTTTGTCGCTGCCTTTGCGCTGAATAGTTGCCTGGCTTCTACATCTTAAGTTTCTGTTGTTGTTGTTTTTTGTTTCGCTTCGCAAGCTTTTTTTTTTTTTTGCTACCTTCAGTGCTTGTCTTGCCGTTCTTGTCGGAATGCAGCACTATTTGTTTAAGTTTTCGGTTTGTTTTGGCGAAGGTCCGGCTATCTGACGCTGGTACCCATGTATCTCTGTGCTCACTGTTTGTTTAACTCGCGGCTTTTTTTCCCCTTTACATCTCTGGTCATTCCCGAACGAGTGGTTTGACTTTGAGGTATTCTTCCTTATTCTTAATTTATACTTTCAGAAGGGTGTCTCCACCCTATTCTTCGCTGTTGTGTGCTTGGTGCCGCAGAGCAATGTTGTTGGCGGCGCTTTATTAGCAAAGGAAAACAAAAAAGCTGCGGTGGGAAGTGGTGAAGTACCGTGTGAGATTGTTTTTTTATTCTTTTCAGATTTCTTAAATGGATGAAAACGCCGCTTTGTCTCTCTCGCTGACCTGTTCGCCACTACTAGCGGCGACGTAGACGATGATGGTGCTACCAAAAATATGCATCGCTTCTTTTTTTTTTCTCTCTCAATCTCTTCCGCCAAACCGAGCGAAGAAGAATGAGGAAGGGGACAGAAATAGCGAAAGCACTCGTTGTGAGTTTTTTCTCCTCACTCGCTTCTTATTAGCTTTATAGTATTTTACCTTTTGGAAACAGAACTCCACTAAAGAAAGACGGGAATGCAAAGAAGAAAGGAGGAGACGTCGATATGTGACGTGGCTTTTACTGGAGGGAACAAAAAATGCTCGTAAACGCAGGACTGTGTTTGGCCTCTTTGACTACTTCAGCGTCTTCGTATCCGACCAGTGGCAGACCGCGCCAGTGTCCCCGTTGAACAGCGCTACAGCAGCGTCTGCTTTGTGTGGCACTGTTTTTCCCCTCAAACAGAAACACATGGAGAGCGGTGCCGAGTTCTTTGAATCAGCACGAGATTCCGACGTGTTTGCGTCCGCATGGCTTTTCACACGTCAGGATTACTTTCCCTTTCTCTCCCTCTGTTGAATTTGTCACTTTCATCGCTCGCAGCACCAGATTTGTGGTGGGCACCTAAGAGCCTCACCTCTTTGTCATAGAATTAGACACGCACACTTCACCACAGCAAGCATCCTTGGCGTAAAATCCAATTTTTTCTCTAGATAAAGTTTTCATTTTTTCTCAAATCACTTTATCCGTTTCTCGCCACTGGAGCGACCAAAAAAAATATAGAAATAAAAAAGACATACCATAGACGTTGTACATTACAAGAAAAGACCAACGGGATACAGCAAAGTATTCTTCTCTTTTTTTTGTAAGGGGATCTCCATAGATTCACACGCGTGCAAGTTTTGCAACTTTGTGGGCAAGGCACACATCGGTTTTTTTCCTCCGTCATTCTTCAGTCTACTTCGCTGATCATGAGCGCTTCGCTAGCCTTTCTCGAGGTGGCCAATGCATCTATTGAGCGCGAAATCCGCTCCTACTTCCCCGACACGGCGCTCTACCGCCGCCTGAGCTGGGGCGGTGTCGATGGGTGCAACGCGTACGTGCAGCAGGAGTTCTCTCCCGCCTCGCGCTTCGTGCCACAACCCCAAGGCACAAGATCAACCGTTACTGACGATGCGGCACCTCTTCGCTGCACCTCGCCGCCACTACTCCTCCTGCCACGGAAGCGGCAACGAACAAGCCTTCTGGAGGAGTTGGAGAATGGTCTGCGCTCCGTTGAAGCGATGTGGCCCGACCGCTTTCACTCACGCAGGGAGCTGCACACATCTGCCGCATGTACCGCAAGGGGGATTTCAGAGGATCATACGCCCGCCAAGGACACCGTGTCGCCGACATCTTCGACTCTTGTTGATGCCCCGTATGCGGTGGAGTGCGGTGCTTGTACCACCCGCGTCGTTTCGCACTTTCCCTGCAGCGTCTTGAAGGGCTATGTGGTTCTGTGGGTACGATCAACGCTGGACGTGCGGTGTGTGCCTGTGCGTGTCAGAGGTCAGGGCTCACACAGTGACGCAGCGAATGTGAAGCAAGCAAGAGGCGGCGAGGAAAAGGCGATAGCGGCGGCAAGTGCATTGGACGCATTACAAACGTGTTCGACTACGGAGGCCGCTTCAGCTATGTGGAACAACACTTCCTCTTCTTTTCCAAAAGTCGGAAAGGTAGTTAGGAGTACCGTTCTTGTTAATGAGTCGTGCAGCAGTACCGGAGCTGACAGACTGCAGTGCGTCCTGCTCTCCCTGCACATTGTTAACGCCGACGCAGTGGACCGCCGACGGCCCGCCTCCTTCGCCCTGCAGTCGGTCCTTGTGCCTGGGATGCCCACCGTGTTGGAATGCTACCCCCGACACATGGTACACTTCGGTCTTCTGTGCTTTGCTGCGTGGCATGCCTCCTCGGCGGTGTGGGAGGAGGTCGTGTCAAAGCCTCCGGAACACGCACACCGTCAAAGAACAACATCGCAGCGCACGAATGGGCACAAGAAGGCATCGGCAGTGGCTCACTACGAGAAATCCACTAGTCGAACTTCGCCAACAATTACCTCTGCGTCTTTCGCGAATTTGCTGCCCCACACAGCTGACGATGCGGTGCTCATTTTAGGACTTGGCGGCAACGTGCTGGGCCAGTGCCTAGATGCGATTCTGCCACCTGCGGTGCCACTGCACATTGTCGAGGTGGAGCCAGCGGTCCTGCAGGCCTGTCAGACCCTCCACCAGTTTCCACCCTACACACCCATGCACGACGCATCTGTACCTGCTACTACTCCCGCCAAGGCTGTTCAAAGGAGGAAGCCGACAGCAGCAGCAAAGGTGGGGCCAAAGGCATCTTTTAAAAGTGCCGCGGCACAACCGGATATCTGGTCGCAGGCGGCGGAGCTCATTGGTCAAAAGGGCCCCAGCTGTATCGCCTTCTCGTCCTTCCGTCAGTTCACGTCTGCGGATACGAACGACGATGTTGCTTCGCAGGATTCGCACTTAGCTGTAGAGACAGCCGCAACGCAGAAGCGCCGCGGTCGACCAACGGCATCTGTACTGAGGGCAAAAGCAAATTCTTATGACGCCAGCGTCAGAGGTGCCTACACGTGTTATCTGCACGACGCCTACACCTTCTTGCGTGGCAGTGCAAGCAGCGAAAGCAACACACAAGGATCGTTTCCACTTTCAGCAGCACGCAGCTCCTCGCGAGGACAGGTGATTAAAACCAATGGCGTGAGCAACGATGCTTTACGCTGTTCCTCTGCGCAGGTGTCTGTTCCAGTTGTTTCGAACATATCTGCCTCGCTGAAGTACAGTATCGTCTTTCTCGACTGCTACGACCCCGATCGCGAGCACATGATGCACGAGGGCGGTCTTGTCGATCTCTGCCTGCGGCGTCTGCGGCCGGGTGGGATGCTGCTGGTGAACGCGCACGTGCTGCCTCACGTGGAGGCTCTGGAGCGTGACTTTCTCGCGCGTGGCTTCGCCACCGTGCAGGCGCTGCGCGTGTCGGGGTGCACGCAAACAGTGCTCGTGTGCATCGCACCGGACAGCGAGATCGATGAAGAAGTCCGGATAGAGGAGAAGTGTGCAAGATTCACTGTTCACGCGATGCAGCAACTGGCGCACCTACTCAACGCGCACCTTTCGTCGCCTACGTTTCCGCACTCACGCCACGTCCATAGCGGCAAGCTGCTACGGTCTGACTTTCGTATTGATGGTTCGTGGCTCAAGTCATGTCGTCGCGTCTCTGTTCCACAGCGCAAGACCAAGGCGGCCAAGACCAACGACAGCGCAGCGGCGACGAGGGCTGCAGGTGTGGCGGTAGATTTTCGTGTTTGGCAGCACTATTCATAGTGTTGAAGTCTACGGATGCGGTGTTTGTCATCTGCTTCGAGAAACAAACAAACCAAAAAAAGAAGCATAAAAGCGAAGCAGCGCTAAAAGGGAAATTATTATCTGTCTGGGCTGCAAAGTGGAGATGTTTTTTTTGGTTGATTTGTACAAGTGACGCCTGCTGGCATTTCCAAAAAAAAACTTTTTACAACCTGTCTTGGTAGAGACGGAGAGCATCTCTGGAAAACAACGATAAGCAACAAAAAAAGAGACAGTTGCACTCGCTTCGTTGCCTTTCCGCATCCTCATTCTCTTTCCTCCTCAATCGATCTTAATTCCACTGCCATTTCATTCCACAGCCACACTTTACCTTCCGGGCTTTTTTTTTCGCCTTGCGCGTTCGACGCACACACACATACCCACACACACACGTGTCATAGGACCCGCAACAAGGGAAGGAGAGAGAGTCACAATGGACGTGTATCGCCAGGCAGCGGAGATTGTGAAGATTGTGCGGGAGGGCAATGGCACCGCAAAGGCGCTCTGCCTCCGCAAGGAGATGCAGAAGAAGAAGCAGACGTACGCCGTCGTCTGCGAGACGCTGCGCCACTACGAGCTGCTGGAGGACGTCCTGGAGAACGCCGAGTTCTTCAAGTACTTTCCGCAGGCCAACCGCGAGTTCGCCATGTGCATGTCCTACGATGTGGTGCTCGGCAAGGGCGTGAACACGCACAACGACAGCACGGCGCGCGCCGTGACGCAGTCCGCCTCGTATCTTCGCGAGGCCTACTGGCAGGTCTACAAGCACCACGTCATACCGCCGCGCAACAACGAGAAGTGGGAGGAGCCGGAGGAGGAGGGCGATGACAAGAAGAAATCCGCCGGTGCGTCGTCGACTGGTGCGTCGCTGCAGCTGCCACGCTACGCACGCGTGAACACGCTGAAGATCTCCGTCGAGGAGCTTATCAGCCGTCTGCGCCGCTCCACCGAGGCCCGCAAGCGTGGCCGCGACGACGAGGACAACAACCACAGCGCTCCTCCAAAGGCGTCGAAGGCTTCTTTCGATGCAGATGGGAACGAGAAGCGTCCGACGCGTCGCGCCTCCTCGAAGGTGCGCCTCACCCTCCCCGAGTTTACGCAGGACCCGATCGTGCCGCAGCTGCTTGTCTTCCCGCCCGGCACCGATCTCCACGCCCACCCCGCCGTCCGCAGCGGCCAGCTCATTCTACAAGACCGCGCCTCCTGTATCCCGGCAGCGGTGCTGCTGGACAAGGTGCCGGTCGATGTGATGGGTGTTGCAGCAGTCGAGGGAGAGGAGCGAAAGCCACTGGAGTACGTCGTGGACGCCTGTGCCGCGCCGGGCAACAAGACGACGCAGCTGGCCGCGTTGGGTGCGCCAGATGTGAAGATCATGGCAACCGAGCGCGACGAGCGCCGAGCGGAGTTGCTGACGAAGCGGGTCACCTCTCTCGGTGCGGCGGACTACATCAATGTGGTGAACATGGACTTTTTCCAGCTGTCCTCCGACGACCGCGCGGCGACGGAGGCCATCCTGCTCGACCCCAGCTGCAGCGCCAGCGGCGTCATGACGCGCGTCGACGTCGCCGTGCAGCACCACCGCACACGCCAGCCGAAGGCAACGACGAAGGGTGCGGATGAGGACGGCGAGGAGGCGGCGGCGGCCGGGAGCAGCGGTGCCATCAACCCCGAGACGCAGGAGAACGACTTCTCCATGAAGGAGGAGCGTGTCGAGAAGCTGGCGCGGCTGCAGCGCAAGTTGCTCGCCCACTCCCTCCTCTCCTTTGATAACTGCCACACGGTGGTCTATTCAACCTGCTCCGTTCACGAGGAGGAGGACGAGGACGTCGTGCGGCAGGTGCTGGATGACGAGCGGGTGCAGGCGCGTGGGTGGAAGCTGAGCAACATCATGCCCGGCACCTGGAAGACGCGGGGCATTGAGAAGAGCGGCGAGGCGCACCCGCTGCGCTACACCATTCGTTGTGACCCGGTGACAGACGCCACGAACGGCTTCTATGTGGCTCGCTTCGACCGGCAGCTGAAGAGCTGAGAGACGTGGCGAAGTAGCGCTACGGAATAAAGCCTTGTTACTGGATTGCTGTAGTGACTGTGCTCGAAACGGCGGAGCGCAGGATGAGAGGAGGACAAAATAATAATGCGTGTTGTGTGTAGTGCCCGAGGAAGGGCACGTGGTGACGACTAATGAAGGAAAGGAGACGATTAATGCGATGGTAACTGTGTGACGAATAAGAGCCTCTTTTGATAATCTCACCACACAGAGGATACTCTGCGGTGATGCTTTTAAGAAGTGGCAAGAAAGAAAACAAAAACAAAAAAAGTAGTTCTGAGAGGTGATGAAAACGGCAAATGAGTGCCTTGAAAGGGTAGCAGATGAGGCATGACAGCAACGCGAGAGAACGAGAGAGAGGCGACAAATGTGGGAGAATATATTTTCGCTTCTTCTTGCGACACGAATGGTGTTTTCAAACAAGTTGGCTCTGCTGAAGCGGCATTGATGTAGGTACTCGTTTCGACTGCCTCTTGCGTAGATCATCTTTTTTGTCCCTCTTTTCCGAGGATCAGAGTCCAATGAAAGCAAATTCAGTTCAGTGCGCGGTTATTTCCGAAAAGGAAAAAGAAAACTTCGTGCAATCATCACCTCTACTTCCACACTGTGTCCCTCCTTTCTCTGATGCTTCGTCCTGCACTGCTTTTCCTCACCAAAAGAGAGAGTGGGAGCGGTTTTATCACTTAGGACACACACGTAACGTATACTGCCGCACAACAACAGCACAACAACAGCACACTGAGGCATTCTACACCTGCACGCGTATATACACAATCTCGTGCCGTCTGCAGCGTCTTGACGTGCTTATTGTCCTGTGAGCGCAAGTGCGTTATCATTCTCATTACCAGCTTCTTGTATTGCATTTTTTCTTCTCTTATTATTTCTTTCTCCAGGTGGCTATTGTATTATCTCGGCTGATTTGGAAACTCGCCGCTGAAAACGCACTTTGCCCTTTGCTTAAGAGTCTACCTTCTCTCTTTATTCTTTTCATCTCATTGGAGACTTCCCAGACAGACACCGACACAGCAAAACGATGGTGCAAGGTTTGTCATCTGCGAAGGGCGTGTTGGCCCTTCTGGGTGAGAAGGACAACGTAGTCGTCCTCTTTGCCCTGAAGCGGCTGGCGTCGCTCATGGACACCTTCTGGCACGAGGTGAGCGCCGAGCTGCCGCTGATCGAGGAGCTGGCCGCCTCCGACACCCTCGCTGACGAAACGCGCCGGCTGGCGTCGCTCGTGGCCTCGCAGGTATACTTCCATCTCGGTGACTACACGAACTCCGTCAACCACGCCCTCGCCGCCGGCACGGCCTTCGACGCGACGACGCGGTCGCTCTTCACCGACACGATTCTCAGCCGCTGCATCGACACCTACGTCACCTACCAGGAGACGCCGGAGAGTGAGCGGGAGGAGCTGCCGCCGAAGCTGGAGGAGCTCTTTGTGTCCCTGACGCGGTCGTGGGTGGCGGAGAACGAGACGCTAGCGGATTTGAAGGAGATGGTCGGCTTCACCGTGCGGGCCCGCCGGCTCGACTTTTTGGAGAAGGTTCTGCGCCAGTCCCTCGCCAAGACCCACTCAGCCGAGATCCTCAACTTCACCTTCAACGTGGCGAACGTGCTGCTGCAGGACATTACCTTCCGTCGTAAGGTGCTGCGCCTGCTGGCCGACCTCTACACGGATGGCCTCTCGACGATCGACTACTACTCCCTTGCCCACTGCCTCCTCTTCCTTGGCGACGTCGAGGCGACGTCGAACCTGATCTACGGCCTGTGGAAGGCGGACAACAAGACGGTGGCCTACCAGCTTGCCTTCGATCTTTTCGAGTACGGCAACCAGGAGTACCTCTCGGGGGTGGTGGCGCATCTGGAGAAGCAGCTGGGGGAGAGCGAGCGTGCGCTGGCGGAGCAGCCGGCCGCGCCGTCGCCCGACGCAGCAGATGAAGCGGCTGCCGCTGCCGGCACGGCCTCCAGTGATGCGGCGAAGGCGTCGCCAGCAGCAGCCAAGTCGGAGACACCGGAGCACAAGCTCATTGCGGTCCTCAGCGGCGAGCTCACCACCAACCTCAACGTCAAGTTCCTCTACTCCCGCTGCGCCGCCGACGTCCACGTCCTCACTCACATCAAGAAGATGTCCGACCCGCGCAACACCGTCGTGCACAACGCCACCGTCGTCGCCAACGCCTTCATGTACAGCGGCACGACGATGGACGGCTTCCTGCGCGACAATTTGAAGTGGCTCGGCGCTGCGCAGTACTGGTCCAAGTTCACAGCAGTGGCCAGCACCGGTGCCATTCACCGCGGCCACACCGAGGAGGCGATGCGGGTGCTGGAGCGCTACCTCCCGACCGGGTCCAGCGTGCCAAACCTCCCCTTCCAGGAGGCGGGTGCCCTCTACGCGCTGGGGCTCATCCACGCCCCGCTCGGCGTCACCCGCGACCGCGCGACGATCCAGTACCTGGAGGAGAACTTGCAGAAGTTCTCCGCCAACGTCCAGATGGTGCATGGCGCCTCTCTGGGCATCGGCCTCACCGCCATGGGCCTGCAGGACGAGAGCCTCTACGACGCGCTCTTCACGTGTGTGACGGGCATGGACGCCGTTGGTGCGGAGGGCGCTGCCGTTGGCGTGGGAATGCTCATGCTGGGCAGCGGCAACGACATCGTGGTGCAGAGCCTCAAGAACGTCGCCTACGAGGACAACCAGAAGGAGAAGGTGATCCGTGGCGTGTGCATGGCCATGGCGCTGATCAACCTCGGCCGCGAGGACGAGGCCCTGCCCCTTGCCGAGGAGCTGCTGGACAGCGGGGACCCGTGGGTGCGCCTGGGTGGCTGCTTCGTTCTTGGCCTCGCCTACGCCGGCACGGAGAGCGCCAAGACGATCGAGAAGCTGCTCAACATTACAGTGAAGGACATGTCCGACGATGTGCGGCGCACCGCGGCGACGATGATCGGCTTCCTGACCTTCAAGGACCCGAACCTCTGCCTCGACCTCATCCGGGTGCTCGTCGACAGCTACAACCCCCACGTCCGCTACGGCGTGGCGATGGCGCTCGCCGTGAGTGCCGCCGGCACCGGCAACGCCGCCGTGATCGATGTGCTGTGGGAGATGAAGGAGGACATCGTCGACTACGTGCGGCAGGGCACTGTGATGGCGCTCGCGATGGTGATGGTGCAGATGACCGAGAAGGACAACCCGAAGGTGAAGGAGTTCCGCCAGCTGATCGAGCGGAAGATCGAGGACCGCAACGAGATGCGCTGCTCCAAGTTCGGCTACGTGCTGGCCGCCGGCCTGCTGGATGCGGGTGGTCGCAACTGCACTTTTGCCATGCACAAGCAGCGCCACCGCCTCGACAAGGCCGTGGTGGGTGTCTTTATGTTCCTGCAGTACTGGTACTGGTACCCCTATCTTCTCATGATCACGTTGGCGATGCAGCCGACGTGCATCATCGCGCTGAACGAGTCGCTGGATCTGCCCGAGTACACCTTTAAGTCCAACGCGCCGCCGAGCACGTACGCCGTGCCCAAGTCGGTACTGCAGGAGAAGAAGGTGAAGTCGTCGGAGGCGCCGGCGGTGGTGCTGTCCATCACGCGCAAGGAGGAGGAGCTGCGCCAGCGTCGGCAGCACAGCGCGGCCGGCGAGCCTGCCGGTGCGTCGGCCACTACTGGAAGCACTGCCGCTGCTGCCGGTGCGGGTGAAGGCGGTGACAAGAAAGGTGCTGCGGCTGCGGCCACGCCTGCCACTGCCGCGGTGGAGGAGAAGGAGCCCACCTTCGAGATTCTGCACAACCCGGCCCGCGTGACGGCGCATCAGTTCTCTGTCATCACCCACGACGTCGACCCGCGCTACAAGCCGCTGAAGCCGAAGCCGATGGGGATCTGCCTTGTGCGGGACACGAAGCCAGAAATGGGTCCAGAGGCGCTGGTGACGCCGGTGGTGCTGACGGACCGCGATGAGGCCCCGGTGCCGGAGCCGTTTGCCTACCCGTAAAGGTAAGTGCAGATCATTTTATTTTTTTCTTGTAGTGATTTTTGAGCAAATGGGCGTTTCTTGTGGTGACACCACAGCCGCGGTGGCGGTACTGACTCGACGTTGATGTTGGTATATTTTAGCGCATGTATTTCTCTCGCAGATTATTTGTGTGTGTGTGTGTGTGTGTGTGCGTATGTGTTAGACGCCAGGTACCGTGAACTCTGTTCATCCTGTCCTATAAGACCTGAACGCGTGTGTGGGTGAATGTGCTTGTGCACAAGGAATTTACTCCTATTATTTTTCTCTATCATTCTTTTCAGTTTTTTTTCATTTCGTAGTGTGGGATGGCTTGGGTAAAATTGAACCGATGTTATTGTTGTAGTTGTTTATGTGTGTTTGTGTGACGCGTATCAACAATGCAAAAAAAAAAGGACCTATTTGAACGAGACAAGATGAACGCTTCACAGCTCTTTAGAGTTGCGCAGCCATTCGTTTCTGGCTTGTAATGCGGGCGATGCAACGTTGTGGAACCTTTGTAACCTCAACGGGAAATGAGTTCTCACCGCGCGCGGTTGGCCACTCAACGTAGGACGCAGCGTGTCGCAGCTTCTCTGCTGTTAGAGGGGCATCAAACGAAGCGAGACGGAGCAATAGAAAATGATTGGCTTATTGTCGATGACTTTCAGAGCGTCGTTGTGTCCTTCGCACTCGTTGCAGCGGCTACAGGATTATTTATTTATTTACGCTTGAATCCACTGCTATTGCGAGTGGCCTGCGATTTGTGCGTTTTGAAAGTTACTGAATAGGCTTCCTAGCTAGCAAAAAAAATGCGACTTCTCCTACTCTACCTGTCCTTCTCCCTTCCCTCCGCGTTGGTTTAGCTTTCCGAGCACATCGTATTGTGGCCGCTCGTGGTGTCTCCACTCTGGCGACGAACACTCACTTTATCACGTAGCGCTCCCTTATACTCTTTTGTGTGTTTTTCTCCTTCATTTGTAGAGCAAAAGTCAACACAACAAAGAAGCACTTGCCGCGGCGGTGGTAAGGGTGAAAGGAAAAAAAAATATGTCTCTCCACTTCAACTGGAGCCGACTCGATGAGACGTGCGCCGAGGCACTTCGCCAGCTCGTCAATAAGCGCCTCGCCGAAGTGGTCGAACGCATCAACGCGAAGAGCGCCGGCGGCGGAGCAGCAGCGAACGGCCAGGGCACTTCGTCTGCTGCCCCTAACCTCGCGTCTGGCAGCGCAGCGGGCACCAAGAGCGTCACCGGAGTAAACACTGCCGTCTCCTCCCCCCTTCTAGGCTCCAATGGTAGCAACCCCGTTCGTGCTGAGGCGTCGTCGAACGTGAGCGCGTACGGCTCCCCACGAGAGACGTACAGCAGTCTCCTCGCTGCGCCAGATGCTGCTTCTCGGTCGCCCTACCTGACTGCGGTTGCATCGGGGGGCACTGCCGGCTTCAGCTCCGTCACAGCAATGCCCTCAAGCAGTCCCAGCCCAGCAGCAGCAGCCACAGCAGCAGGGGCAGCGGCGCCTTCGCAATACAACATGAGCGACATCGGTGGCGGTGTGCCGATTGCGCGCGCAGATGGTAGTGGGCAGAGCCGTGGGGGGACACTCAACGCGGCGATTGCCAATCCTACGAATGCCGGTGGCGACTTTGCTGGCGGTATCAAGATCAGTGGCGGTGGTGTTGGTGGTGTTGGTGGGCAATCTCGCAGCGGTGCACCTGTGGCTGGAGGCGTGCCTTCTGGTGTTACACGGGAAGCCGATGGCGCCACAACCCGCACCGATCCGCCCAAAGTGCCCCCGCTCGTCTACTTGGAGGTGGGTAGTCTTGAGTGGGGGACGACGCCGCCCTTCGTCGAAATCGTCGCTTTCAAGAACGCAACAGACGGGCCGCCGGGCTACAACAGCGCACCGCAACAGCAGCAGCATCATCGCGGGTCTGTGGCGCTCACGAGGCCGCCGCTTGGCAGCCCCCTTGGCGATGGCCGCGATGTCTCCTCCTACGCACTGAGCCACGCAACGTCGGCCGACAGCACAATGGCCTCCTCGACCGCGCTGGTCGGCTTCTTTCCTTCTCCTGCAGGTTGCCCAAACATTGGTGGTGGTGGAATGAATGGAGTCGCAGGCGTCGACGCGGTGGCCAGCGGTGTCGGCGACAACGGCAGTGACAGCTCACACGACTTTACCGTCTCTCACTCTGCCACGGGTGTGAGCACGCCGCACATCGCCACTGCTGGAGTGCAAATGGGAATGGCGGGCAGCACGGCAGCAGCAGGTGCCGCGCCGCCCGCACAGACGCAAGGACCCACCGTCTCGCTCTCGCACTTCCCCAGTCAGCCGGAGACGTCAACCGACATGCTGGCCTCGGTGCTCGGTACTGGCGGTCTGCACGTCCGCTTCCACATCACCTACGGCGGCGCGCTGCACCTGTCCCTCAACACAGCAGTGCAGCACGAGCTGCGCCTCGGTGCGGTGTCGCTGCGGGTGAGCCTTCCGATGCTTTTCTACCTCGCGAACCTCGACCTTGACTGCTACCTGTGCATCAACATTAAGAACAACGTGTGTCAGGTGTGGCTCGAGCACGGGCCGCTCTCTTCCTCAGTGGTGAACCGGCTGAGCATCACGGCCACGTTCGGCGGCGACGAGGATCTGGACGGCGGTGGCGTCGACTACGGTGCCTCCTCGGCCGACTTCTACTCTCGCTTTGGCAGCAGCAGCATCTCGGACGACGACGTTGGCGAGGGCGGCAACGGTGCCTTTGTGAACGAGCACGAAGTGTCGCAGTTCGTGCTGCATGAGCTGCGGGCCATCTTGAAGGAAACAATTGTCGCGCCGCACTGCATCACCATTCCTATCTCTTTCAGTGGGTGAGGTCTGGCTTGAGTTTGAGGAATGTGCTTGTTTTCTTTGTGGGCGATGCGTCCCGTCAAATACTTCACTTTTGAGGAAAAATGATAGTAATGGTACAGCACAGAAGCACTTGTTTCACCAGAAAAGATGTCGAGCACCACTCCAGATTGCATCGCAAAGTGTGTTGTGGACGTTAGAAATATGAGGCGAAGGTGCCTTCTTGTGTTTGCTTTCTCTCTCTCTCTTATCTTCGTTTTTCAACGTTTCGCTTCTCCTCTTTCTCCTCCCCTCCTTTTGACGTCTTACACCCTCATAATTCGCATCACGGACTTGTGCTGCATGTAGAAGCTGATCCCATACCTGTATATATATTTATGTATCTTTGCATCTTTTCTCTCTCTTGCACCTGCTGACTCGAGTTCACCAACGTTTTCTTCGGGCACTTTTTCTTCCTGTTTTTCAATTGCGCTGCTTTTCGAGAGCAGTGCTGGTCTTTACAAATACACACACACACATACGTTTAGCGGGGGTATAAGACGAGAGTCCTACGCCGCCCTTCGTCAACACTTTCTTGTCATTTTTTCCCCCTTTCCCCACTTTACTTCACTGTATAGCTGCTTTGTTTTTTATACTCTCTGTGTCACTTGAAGCTTTCTATGAGCACGACAAATGTGACGACGGTAGCGCAGGACGCGGGCAAGGCGCCAGCCCGCCTCTACCGTGACCAGCGGCGCAGCACCGCCTTTTCATCTCTTGCCGCCTCCCCCAACGGCCCCGCCGCTAACACCGCCGAAGACTTCAAGAGCCTCTCTTCCCTGCACCCGCAGCCACGCTTTGCGACCTCGCAGAACCCGGAGGACATTGTTGCTTCGCGCTACCTGCAGCGACTCGGCAACACACTCGTGCGGCGCGCCAGTCCCGATGCGGTGGAAGCGGCGCCAGGCAGTGGCCGCACGTCGTCGTTCCGGATGCGGCGTCCAGGCTCGCGACCGTCGAGCGGGCATACAGCCATCGGTGCGTCATCAGCAGCAGCTGGGCAAAATGCACGCGGCATGGATGGCGCCTCTGCGACGCGGCGGTGGCGCAACCAAGTTTCCCCAGGCGACGCCTCGTCCCCTGCCGCGACGGCTGCCGGTGCTGCTGCTGTGTCGGGCTACCCTCCTGGTGCTGCGGATGCTGTGGGGCTGCAGAAGACGGCGAGCGGCAGCGTCGGTCCGCTCTCGCCTCTGTCGCCGGCAGCAGAATCTATGCGGCGGGCTGGTGGACGTTTCGGGACCTCGCCCGACCCGCGGCGAAATCCCAAAGGAGAGCGGAGAGGCGTGGCGGCCTCGCGGGGCTCGTCGGCCGACTCGGCGTCCTCGTGTCAGGTGAGCGGGTCACCGCACCACCGGCGGCACCACGTCGCTGGTAGTGGAACGGGTGACCTGTCCAGCCCTTTGCACACTCCTCAGCACGGTGGCGAGAGGGCACATGCAGATGCGGGGAGCGGAGGAGTCAGCCCGGCGCTGGAGAACTCCACGAGTGGCGCGTCGCGCAGTGCGTACAACGATGTCGCACTGCGGGCCAACACCGCCATCACGCAGGCGGCCGCGCTGATGGCCTCCGCTGTCCCTGCGCTGCGATCCGTGCGAACCGCGGAGGAGCGCACTGCCCTCGTCGTGGCTCAGGAGCACGCGAAGCTGATGCTACTGGTGGGCCGCCGCGCAAACCTCGAGGCCGACATCGAGAGCGCGCTAGAGCTGGCTGAGCTGCACCAGCGGGATACGCAGGACTCACCGCCCTTTCCCGCCGCGTCGCCATCTTCAGCACCGAAGGGAACAGCAGCGGCAGCGTCTTCGCCGCGGATGCGTGACGGCAGCGCCGGCAGCAAGGCAGACGCGGATGCGCAGCTCTCTGTCGAGTCTGGCGCGGTGCGGCGTCGGGTACGCCAGCTCCTGGCCAACCTGCTCGGCAACGGCTTCCTTGGCAGCGCTGGCGGGGCGACAACGTTGGACAGCGTACACCTCAACCGACTCGTGCAGCAGATGCAGCAACAGCTTGACGTGGTGGAGGCAGATCTTGTGGAGCGTCTCGAGGCGGAGGAGGACGCTGCGGACGACCTTCTGACTGCGCAGGACGAGAGGGGCTGCGCAGCACCAACAGAGGAAACGGGTCGCATGCGTGCTCCCTCCACCACGTCGAGTGTGGCGGCCGCCCTGCAGGCCTCATCGGTGCAGACGCTCCTCCAACAGCGGAAGCGTTCGCTGCAGATGAAGCAGTCGCAGCTGCGCGACATCACGTCGAACCAGGAGGAGATGGAGTGGATCCTGGAGAGCGTCGATGCGGAGCTGCTCACCGAGACACCGGCTGGCGAAGATCTCGCGGAACTGGGCGGGTCCATGGAGGCGGAGCTCGCGCTGCAGCTGCAGGCTGTCCGGGCCGTCGGCGGCAGCATCGATGCGCAGCGACGTGAGTCCATCCTGCTGGCCTCTCGCACGCGTCGCACATCGAGCCAAGAGAAGTTCGCGCCGGTGTTGCTGCTCTCGCCAAATGCCCGCCACACCGGCGACGACGCATCCGCCGCCTCCACCTCGCTGCCCTCGCACGTCATCGCGGTAAGTCAGCCCAGCATGGTGCCTTTCTCCCTAACAGACAGCGTCGGCTCCGATCACGACGGCGACAGCGTTACGAAGGTGTTTCTTGGTGGCAAGACGGCCGCGCAGAGGCCCCTCGGCACGGGCCCGACTGTGGCCGCAACGCAGGGGCTGAACCTCCTCGGCTTCATGACGGACGTGCTGGCGCAGTACGAGCTCGATGTCGATGCGACGGCGGAGCGGCTGCGACGGCGGCCCCTGACGGCGCCTTCAAAAGGGACCTCGCTTGGGTCGCGAATGCTGCCGTACTTCGCCGGGGCAACCAAGTCTGTGGGGGCGGACGGCTTTGACGACGGCTACGACGGCAGTGGAGTTGATGGCGACGACCTTGGCACTGACCCGCTGAGTGGCGGCGCTGCAGAGGGGCATGAGCAGCAAGGCCTCCACACACACACCGGCAAGCGGCCGGAGTCGAGCGCGGGGCGGCACCATCAATTTTCCGCCGACACTACGGACCGCAACCGGCGAGTCAGTGCGAGCAGCGGGAGCCTCGGTATGTCGTCGAAAGGCTTCGCTGCGTCGATAGGTGGCGTGGGCAGGGATGGTGCACATCAAGGCACGCAGCTGCGCGACCTTCGTGTTGGACTGCTGCAGGACCTGCACGAGCTGCGTACCCTGTACGACTACATGCACCTCATCGACGAACGCCGACGGGAGCTGGCGGGCGACGGTGGGGAGAAGGGCCAGGACCCGTACGAGGCGGAGCTGGAACGTAAGCTGGCCGAGCACCGCCAGCAGCTCGAGGCGGCACAGCGCGCACGCGACGAGGCGCAGCGGCGGAAGGCAGAAGGGGTAGAGCTGGACGCCTTCGGCATGAGCAGAGGCACGCAGCCGCGCCTCAGCAACCAGCGGTCATCGCAGCAGTCCGCCACGCCGCAGGCGCGAACCACCAACAGTGCCGGGGCAGCGGCTGAGCCTGATAAAGCAGCTGTCTCTCCGTCAGGAGCACCGCGACCTGGTGCCTCCTCAGCAGCCGCTACGCCTCTCAATACGCAGTTTCCCGCCGTCGGCAACGTGGCAGCAGTAGCGGCAGAGGCGGAGGTCGAGACGGAGGTCGAGACGGAGCTGTCGCGAGAGAGTGTCGACGGTGGGAAGCTCTTCTTCATTGTTGTGGGCATTTCCGCCGCGCCTCGGCCGCCCACCGGTTCTGGCGACGGCGCAAAGCCAAAGGAGACCACAAAGAAGAAGAAAGGCGGCGCCGCAGAGGGGGACAACTTTGTGCGCTACGAGCTGCGGGTGGAGAGGCCATACGACCCGCACGCGCCGATCCCGCCTCTCCCCTCCGTTGCGGGTGAGGCCGGCCTTGCAGAAGCCGCACCAGCGCCGCTGCTGGCTGTCGTGAAAGTAAATGCCCGTCGGCTGCTCAATCTGAAGCTGACGGCAACAGACGCGGCATCGGTGGCGAACAAGGACAAGATGATGGTGGTCACCCTTGCCCTGGGGAGCGTCGGGACCGCCCCGCGGGCTCTTCTCTCCCTCACGCCAGTAAAGCGCTATAAAGCCTCGTCGTACGCGAAAGCCTTCGAGTTCAGCGCCGAGGTGGTGGTGAAGGCGGCAGCAGAGGAGGAGATGGGCGGAGCGCAGGCCGCGGCAGATCCGAGAGAGGCGTCAGCGGCGTCGATGCCGTTCACGTTTCCCACCGCGAGTGGTGGTCGGTCGGCATCTGCCTCGCTCGACAGCAAGGCTGTCCTTGCTTTCCCTGCAACTGCAGCCGCGGGTGGCAACAACGGTGGTGCCGCCAGGAACTCCGTGCAGACGACGAGGGGCGACGCGCCGGTGTCGTCGGTGACGAGCACGCGGGAGGGCTCGGTGAACAAGACGGGTCAGCCAACACCCAGTCGCGATGGCGAGGGAGAGGAGAAGAGCGCTGCGGGAGCTGGCAGCAGCACGACCAAGAAGAACGAGCCTTCCGCGCCAGCGGGGAGTGCCGCCGGGACGACGCGAGCGCAGCGGAGAAAGAACGCCAAGAACGCTGCCGCCGCTGCTGCTGCTGGTGCTGGTGATGGAGCCGCCGGCACAGACGCGGCAGCCGCCTCCGTCAGCCTTCCCCCCATCGACAAGGACTGCACTTCTTCTGGCGGTGGCCATGGCGCAGAGCCGCGAGGCAACACTTCAGGTCTCATACTACCAGCTGCAGCAGCGCCAACGACGCCTAACGGCACACCCGTTCCTCTCCCCGCGACGCCTCCCCTGCAGGACGAAGAACGCCCTGTGGAGGAGTGGGGCGTGCCACACCCACACCCCGAGATGGAGGCGGTCGAGAAGAACGCGGTGGTGCTGACGGTGTTGTGGGCGGAGGAGGAGGAGCTGCCGTGGCTGGTGCAGCTGGCAGACGAGTACGCCAGCACGCCGCAATCTGCAGCTGAGAAGCCGTCATCGACAGGGCCGTCGCGCGTTGGCTCCGGTCAACCGCAGCCACCGCAGACGGACAGCGATCCGCAAGCGGCGGCGGTGGAGGCGCTGCTCTCCGCGATCCCCGATCGCACCACGAGCAGTCGTCCCGCCAGTGGGCAGTCGATGGGCGGCAGCGCGGCGGGGCGGGTGCCAAGTGCGTCCGCGATCGACGGCGTTGCGTCGGAGCTGCTGCGGCAGGTTATGCAGGAGGAAGCGGGAGAAGGAGTCGATATTGGCGGTGCGGCGACCTCGAAGGACCCTGCCGGAGCACAGCAGGTAGCAGAGCGTCAGGCTAGTGCAAAAGGTGGCGTGTCGGAGCAGCACAGCATCGCAAGTCCTGTGGAGGACGCAGACGACCAGGCGGCCCCACCCAGCGCAGCGGATGCGGAACCCAGTGCGGTGCCCGCGGATGGCGCAAAGCCGACCTCCTCATCGACCCCTCTGGCTAAGAAGCCGTCGACGCAAATGAAGCTTCCAACACGGCCGTCGAACACAGCGGGTGGGCGGCCTGCCGAGGACGGTGGTCGCAGACACGGTGCCCTGCCTTCCAAGGCACCCGAGCCACCGAAGCGTCCCGTCGGCACCCTGCCGCCGCCGTCGCTCACCATCACCTCCTCGCAGTCGCGGCCGATGCGCACCGACGAGGCGCAGAAGTTCAGCGGCGGCGTCTTTCGTCTCGATGTGGATGCAGAGGTGGCGCCTGAATCAGAGACACTCGGCGAACGAGCTGCACACGCTGCAGCAACCGGAAGCGGTAGTGCGCCGATCACCGGAAATCCTCGAGTGTCTTCTGCTACAGGCAATACACCCGCACTTCGAGCTAAACAGCAACAGCAGCAGCAGCAGCAGCAGCATCAAGCGGCGTCTTCTTCTCCGCCCTCCGGCCCTGCTGGCGAGTCGAAAGGACCCGCATCACCACCTTTAACTCCCAAAGGCGTTGTACCGCTGCCGCCGCCGGTGATGCTGACGGCCGCAACGGGAGGTGCCAAGGTGCACGTGCTGCTGCCGCACGAAGCCGTCACCACCTCCCTCGGGCCGCGCGTCAAGTCGATGGCGACGACCACGGAAGAATCACAGGCGAGTGGAAACGCAAGCACCGCAGCGGAGCGTCGGCCGAGTGCGTCAGACAGCGTCACGGCTCCGTTCCGACATCGGCTTTCGTTCGCCAACGACGCCGGTGACGTCGCACAGGAGTTCTCGGTGCTGCCGAAGCGCGGTGCGGCGGCGGAGGCGGCAGCGGACGTACGGACCATCTCGCACGTGCAATCGTTTTTGCAGGCCGTGATGAACCCTTCGAAAGCCAAGGTGACGGCGGGGACAGCGGCTGGTGCCAGCTTCGGTGGCTCTCTGACTTCCTTCACGGCTGGTGGTTCGATGCGGGCGGCGTCCACTGGGAGTGGCGGTGGCATGGGTGCGCTGCGTTCCGAGGTAGACCAGCTGCAAGAAGAGGCACGACAGCTCTTTATGCTCGATCCGGTCCGCTATGACGCGGTGGTGTCGGAGTTGATGCAGCAGGCGGCGGAGGAGCTGCAGCGCGAGATGGGCAGAGAGCAGCCGCCGAAAAAAGGCTCGCCTGGCCTCGCGCCTTCAGCCCCGACTTCTGGGCTTCCGCCGGTGCTGGGTGTTTCGAAAGGGACGGAATCTCCCGCCCACGGCGCCCGTCCTTCACCGCAGCTCTCCGTGCTGAACGCTTTACATCCCGAAGTGTTTGTGGAAGGGACGGGTGGTCCTGATGACCGACGGGTGGTGCCTGGAGTGCTGAGCAGCCCCATTCCAAACCCCAACGCCAAGGGAAAAACGACGGGACGGCGCCACAGCCACAGTGCTGGTGACGCCGGCAGCTCCAGCGTTTCCTTTGTCTTTGAAATCGCCCCTGGTTCACCCTCCGCCACTGACGCAATGGTGAATGCACAAGCGCGCTTCTCATCCTTCGCCTCCACCGACCAGGCCGGACAGCGGCGCAGCATTCAGCCTCTTGGCCGGCAGCCCGACTCCGTCCACTCCAAGCTAAAGACCTCCACGGTGGTGCGGCGTGTGTCGCGCGCCGACGCCGTCGCCGAGGTGGAGCGCATCCTCTACGAGCAGATGAAGGCGAAACTCTTACTGCGTGCCATCATTGAAAAGATGCAGGCGCTCTGGCAGGCGAAACAGCGCGACACCGAGGAGAAGAACCGCGGCCGTGTGACGAAGCGGATGCGGCGGGTGGTGCGGATGGCGCTGACCGCGTCGTGGCCGCTCGAGCGCCAGCGTGTCATCAACCTGCGCAAGCTCATTTACCTGCTGGACCGCCGTGTGGGACGAGTGCGTGGCTGGCTGCCGCACTACTCGGACACGAACGTGCTCACGTCTGCGCCGGCCACCACTATGGTGCGAAGCCTCTTGTCCTCTCGGCCACCGCAGACGAACACGAAGACCTTCGTGCCGATCTCCACGTGGTACCGAGAGAAGGACACAACTGGCCTGCTCAACAGCAGTGGTTTCAGTGGGGCGAGTGGAGCTGGCGGCGCTGATGACACGGGCGGTGATGCTTGTCCGCGGTACTTGCACTACCTCCCGCAGCGACGCATGTACCACTACGTTCGTCTCGCCAAGTCGCGTCGTCTCATGCCACTGCAGCTCGTGCGCGCTGATGTGCACGACAGCCACAGCCGCCACATTCTTCTTGGCTATGAGAAAATCCCGCTGGAGGATGAGAACGCGTCGACCGCTGGTTCAAGCGCAAGTGCCTGGCCGCGACGCGACCTGCCTGCGCACCTCCGACGCGGACAGCAGCGCCGTGGTGAGTATGTGCCAGAGAAGTACAGCGACATGCAAACCCGTGGTGAGCGCGAGCGTTACCGTCGCCGCATACAAGGTGCCGCGGCCTTCCAGCACGCATCGAAGATGTTCTCGCCCCACACTCGTCAAGACGCCGATCTGCCCTTTGCGCTGCACTAGTAGTCTGTTGCGTTCGCCTGTCTTTTTTTTTTTGTATTGAATGACGGAAGACACTCCTGTGACTTATGTACACGAATTCTCTGCTTTTTTTTTGTTTTCCAGCGATGCCTCTTTGTCTTTTTGTTTCTCCTTTTTGCAGACGCCGGCTAGTGAGGAGAGCAATCGACTAGCTGCGGTCTCCCACGTTGGTGCACGCAGCCTCTTTCGGAGAGTGTGCTTTGATGTGGCTGTAGAGTATCCATCGAGATAAAATTCACCTTTTTCTTCGCTTTGCCTCTTTTATGTTCCTTCCTCATGTATTCAATGGTGCTTTCATCCGTTTGCATCACTTTTTTATAATGCTTGCAACACTGCAAACGCTACAGAAGAATTTTTTTTTACGGCAATGCAAGAAGAGGGGAAAGACAGCAGAGCCCTCACAACACGGGCATGTGTGTGCTACTTTTTTTTTTTTTTTTTTTTTTTTTTTTTTTTTTTTTTTTTTTTTTTTTTTTTTTCTTTTTTTTTTTTTTTTTTTTTTTTTTTTTTTAACTTTGTTTATTTTTTTTTTTTTTTTTTTTTTTTTTTTTTTTTTTTTTTTTTTTTTTTTTTTTTTTTTCTTTTTTCTTTTTTTTTTATTTTTTATTAAAAAAAAAAAAAAAAAAAAATAATTTTTTTTTTTTTTTTTTTTTTTTCTTCTCCCCCCCCCCCCCTTTTTTTTTTTTTCTCTCTTTTTTTTTTTTTTTTTTTTTAAAAAAAAACCAAAAAAAGGGGAGGGATTTTTTTTTCCCCATTTTTTTTTAAAAAAAAAGTTGTTTTTGATCAATCGCTTAGGTTTGAGGCTACGGTGAAGTTGCTGTGCGCACGCCGTGGGTGGATTAGAGAAGGAAATAAGAGGCGCATTTGGCATTTCATTGAGACGAAATTGCGATCACAATACACTCGGTTTACAGCAATTTGCGTGCGCATATCTTTTCTGCGTACAACGCGCGAAAGCGACGCATTCTTTCCCTCTACATCTAGCACAAATCCAACAAGCGGTAAGAATAATTATAATGTCGAAGGCCAATGAGTTGCGCCGCGTGCCGGAGGCCGGTGCTCGCCCTGCGTTGCCTTCAGCCAGCACCACGACCACCAGTGCCACTGCCGCCGCCTCGCAGCCACCCAAGGCACGCCCTCCTTCCGCAAGCACCTCCGCGCACAAGGGCCCACCTCCGAATGCGGTGCTGATAAAAGTGGCAAAAACACTCATGTCCGCCCCTCCGGCAAATGGCAGCACCGCATCTTCGCCGGCTGGTGCAGCGAAGCAAAGCGTGCCGGTTGCATCGCCCGTTGCGGTGCCCGAGCACAGCTGGTACGCGAACCCGTTTCAGCTCACCACCAACACGCCCATGACAGAGTTTCACCGAGCGATGCGAGGCAAAGTCTTCTTCTCTCCCCGGGCGGTGCCTGTTACAGCTTCGGAGCTGCTGTCACTGCCAGGCGAGCGACCACCGCAGCTGACCGTGTGCGAGCTTGGCAAGGACCTCCTGTACGGTGTCGCCTACCTCTACAACACACCCCTCGCGGTGGAACATCAGTGGCGGGGGCGTGTCGCTCATTTGCTGCGTGTGCGTAGCAGCCAGGCACCCATTCCAAAGGTGGTGCGTCGGCGAGCTGAGACGGTGGCCGCGCTGCAGCAGAAGCAGCACGATGCGCGGCGCGGGCCCGGTGCTGCTGGCGCTGGCGCTGGCACTAGAAGGCCGGCAAAAGAAGCGTCCGTGCCTGCTTTTCCGTCGTCGTCGTCGTCATCTGAAGTTCCGTCTTCGCCTGCGCCGCCCATAGACTACCGCAGCACAATGACGTACGAGCACGGCGAGGCCGCCGTGTACGAGAGGCCTGGCAACGACTTACTGATCGGTGTGAAACTTTACGTGGACGATGAACTGGTGGAGGACCACTATCCAATCCGCAACGCGCTGCCGCAGTGCACGGCGACGCTGCCGGTCACCGAAGCTGCCCAGCACTGGAACTGCGTCCCCTTTGTGCTTATGGGCTATCTGAACCAGCAGATGCTGGACCCCATCAGCGTCTACCATTCTCTGTCCCTTAGTTTTGTCGAGCACCTTCTGCGTGTAAAGCTGCCAGAGAGCGCAGCACCTGCCAAAGGCTCTACAGCTTCCCCAGTCACTGCTGCACCGACGCGGAAGGACGCCACGCCGGCTCTCACAAAGAAGTCTGCTGCCCCGCCGCTGGAGCTTACCCTACGCGTGGAGGTAGTGTACGGCTGCCGTGCTGAAGCCTACTACTGCACCGACTTCATTTGCCGCGGTGCGTGCACGCTGCGCATGACAGAGTCCTCCAAGAAGGCACTGAAGGCCTACGAGGAAAAGCTGCGTGCCTTGGCGCGTCTGCGATTGGCGGCGCCGCAGCTGATTTCGCGTGGCAGCGGCAGCAGCAGCAGTAGCAGCGGTGGCGAGGGGAATCTGCCGCCGCCGCGGAATTGTCATCTTTGCGGCCACCCGCTACAGTACCGCTGCACCGTCTGCGGCGCGGACGTGTGTGGGATGCCGACGTGTGCGACGAGCACCGTTGTAGGCTACCCTCGTGCGTGCACGCGGCACGCCCTGCCTTCCGACTCGCAGTAGCAGTGTAGCTTTGATGATGTATAGGAGAGAAATAAAGTCACGTTGTGCGTTGCAATTGGACAGAGCTTTGCCACCAAGCAGGGATAGACTTGTAGTGAGCAGTGCTAGGAGTTGTGGCGCAGAGTTTGCGTCGCACCGTTTTCGATCCACATTTCTTTGCCTGGAAAGATGGCTTTTTTCTTTTTGCAGTTTTTTCTCCTTTCTTCCGTACTCCTTGTTGCGTGTTGCATGAAATCCTGCCTCCATCGAGAGAGAGAGAGAGAGAGAGAGAGAGAGTAAAAAGCGGCGAGTTAGCGAAACGCAAGGTGTCCAAATTAGTGCGTTGCTGCTGACAACTGTTTTTCTCCTGGCGTCCACAGCTGCGAGCGCTAGCGGAAAAAAACGGAAGAACACGTAAATGAGTATGCTGCAACAATGCTTCGCCTCTCACCAGATTCTCATTCACCCTACTCATCTCTTTCCTGTTGCTTCTCTCAAACCTTCTATTTTACACGTTGTTCAGCCTCTGCTGCCCTTCACTCCGCACCACGGCGCTTCAGGTGCACCGAGTGCGAATCTGTTGCCTTCAGTACACTATCTTGGAAAGCGGAGCGCTCGACGGGGGCCGCGTGTCGCAAGGGCAAGCGTTTTCAGCCGCTGGGCCACCACCAAGGAAGAAGGATTTTGTTTTTTTCTTATTGCTCTTTTATCGTTCTTTGAGCAGCAAGTTGAGGTCTTTCTTCTACTCGCCAAATTTTTCCACTTCGATTCTCGACGTTCCCGGCATATACCATCGCACTGGTTAGATCGAGACTGGCGCTCTAACGTTGAAGGAGAAGGTCGCACCTTGTTGTTGTTGTTGTTGTTGACCATCTGAGTCTGCCAGTTGCCTGCCTCACCACTCACACTTACTTTTTTTTTTGTTTTGCTTTCCTTTAAAACTCACATTTCCCGTCTGACTTTATATTCGACTCTCTTTCTCTCTTTTTGACCTCCCTTTTTTTTTTGTTCTGCACCGCTGGCGGCTCAGCCTCTCACAAAACAAGAGAGAAAAAAAAAAGGAACAACATCTCACTTAGCAAAGAACATAAATCGGTGCCTCAGCTATACACCTTTGGACCCGCTTTTTTCTTTTGTTCTTGTGTGCGTGTGCGTGTGTTCTTCTGCATTTCACCGTCACTGAGCTTCGGTTGGGATAGAAAACACGCAAAGACACATCTAATTTATTTTCTGCTTTTTTTTTCCCCTCGCCTTCTCTGCACGTGGCAGTGCCGTCGTCGACTTTTGCAACTTTCGCGCTTCCCTCTCTGGGTTGACGTTGCCAACACCTTCTCTTGCGTCTTGCGGCAGCAGTTGACTTTGCTGTCTTCCTGGTGACGTTGAAGTCGAAGAAACCTTCATAAATATCCTTTCTGCATGGCGGTTGAAACGAACGCGGCCTCTGGGGCAGGAGGAGAGGCCGACGCGCCAGAGAACAGCACCGATGCCTGGCGCAAGACAGCAATGGTGTATGTGCACCGCTTCGTGCCTGTGTCGCGGTGGGCACCGACGCTGACGCCGCGCGTTGTCCTCGGCGACTGCATCTCGGGCTTCATCGTGGGTGTCATGATCGTCCCGACCTCGCTGTCGTGGTCGAGTCTCGCAGGCATTCCCCTCTCGTGCGGTCTTGTCGCCGCGCTTGTCGCCTCCTTTACCTATGGCACCTTTGGCCAGTGCGCGTGTCTCTCCATGGGCCCCGTCGCGGAGATCACCACGCTGCTCATCTCCATCCCCGGCATCCCCTTCGCCGACCGCGAGAACGTGTTCCAGAGCCTCGGCGTGCAGGTGGGCATCCTGAGCATGGCCCTCAGCTTTGTCGACTGCGGCACGGTGATCAAGACCATTTTTGCAAAGGCAGTGGGAGACGGCTACACCTGCGCGGCCGCCCTGCTCGCCATCGCGGCCCAGCTGAAGGTGATGTTTAACGTGAGCCCAGTGGACAAGGGCTACGGCAACTTCATCAACACCCTCATCGCAATGTGGGAACAGGGCAGCGTCTCCTCGCTCTACTGCTTCGCGCTCTTCATGGTCTACTGCACCTACCTCATCCAGATCAAGAAGACGAAGCTCCCGCTGTGGATTCCGCATCAGCTCATCGTCGTGGTGGTTTCGATTCTCGTGACGTGGGGTCTGCGCCTCGATGAGCGCTTGGGGCTGGCGATTGTGAAGGACATCCCCGCCTCCCTCAGCTGGCCACACTTCCCGCCCATGGAAAACCTGATTCAGCTCGGCCCCTACACGCTCACCATCACCGTCATCAGCTTCGTGCAGATGTACGTTGTGGCGCAGCGGGTGATGCCCGACATCGACCCCAACACGGAGCTCTTCGCTGGAGGCGTCACGAACCTGCTGGTCAACCTCATGTCTGGCATGCCAGTTTCCAACTCCTTCAGCTGCTCCTCCGTTTTGATCGAGCAGAAGGCACACACGCCCGTGACGGCCTACTCTGCCGGCACGGTGGTGCTCATCACGATCCTCTTCCTCACCCGTCTCGGCGTCTTCTACTACCTACCGAAGCAGGCGCTTGCCGCGATTGTGGTGTCGAGTGTGTGGCGCCTCGTGAACTTCTCGGGTCCGGCGCAGCTGTGGCGCTACAGCCGCAAGGACGCCAGCGTGTGGGTGCTGACCTTCGTGCTCACTGTCGTGGGCGGCATCACGATTGGCGTGCTGAGCGGCATTGCCTTCTCGCTTATCCTCGTCGTGCTCCGCATTGCGCGGCCCCGCGCCGTGAGTGTCGGCTTCAACATGCAGACGTTCCGCTACGGCGACATCCGCAAGGACCCCGAGCTGCTCGTCTACCCGAACATCCTGCTCTGGCGCTTCGACGCCCCGCTCTACTTCATCAACACGGTGTACTTCCAGGAGCGCCTGCGTGAGGCCATCGCGGCGGAGGTGCGGCCCATCGACGTTGTCCTCGTGACGTGCGGCAAGGTGGTGGACATCGACGCCGCCGCGCTCGCCTCGCTGCCCATCATCTTAGACGGCGTGTCGAAGGCCGATCCAACACGCATTCGACGCATCATTCTCACTGACATCCATGGCCGGCTAGAGAAGGTGCTCCTGGCCTCTGCTGCTCTTCCCATCTACGTCCCCGACGAGTACGACCGCCTCCCAATTGAGCAGATCATCGCCTCTGGCAAGTTCCCTGTTGTCTTCAAGAAGCTCGAAGAGGCCATCGCCTTTGCGCAGCGCTGCATCTCCGAGTGCTACGGCAACGTAGACACCGCACCCTATCCGAACGTCTCTTTTTTGACAGACGTCGTCGTGGCAGCGGCGCGGCTGTCCACACGCGACGGCTGCACGCCGGCGCTGCTGAAGCTGCTCGAGGCAGACACCGCGCAGAGCGGTGCGGCGAAGTCGGGGACGGCGGCAGGGCGGCGTGGCGGGAAGGCTGCCAGAGACGAGGCGACCGCTAGTGGCGGCGGAGGCTCGTCCCCTGACGGCCCTCATATCGTTATCACTGCCCCAGGAGATGCACCTCCGCCAACCCAGCACGGTGGTGCAGCACGGAAGAAGGAGGCCGGTGGTGCTGCAGCCGCCTACGCGGCAGAGGACGACGACCGCGACGACGCCGCAGCGGCTGCCGATCAGCACGAGGAGGAGGTGGAGCGCGACAGCCTCGTGCGCCACCTCGCGACTCTCAAGAAGCTCTCCACGTACTCCCCAGATCGGGAGCTAGTCGGTGTGCTTGGGGTGATTCGACACAGCGAGGTGACGCCGAAGCAGAAGAAAAAGCTGGTCTTTAGCGATCCACTGCTGCTGCGGCTCGCCTTCCAAAACTTTGACGTCCGCCGCACCCGGCGCAGCGTAGACGACCTTGATGACTTCTTTGCGGCGGTGAAGCGCATGTTACGCGATGTGGCGATGGCGTCGTCGCAGACGGCGGGCAGCGGCTCGGCCTTGTCGTCGTCGCCCGATGACTCCTCGCTTGACGCCTCGGTGAACCTCTCCCGCCTGCACTTCTCAACGCCGATAGCGGAGAACTGGGCACGTGTGCTGGCAATTGTGCGGAGTCGACCCGAGGGACTGAAGATTCAGGTCAAAGCGCGCTTCCGCACCGCCTCTGGGGCTGATTCCTTCGCCGGCAGCGGCGGCAGCGAAGTCCCTGGCAGCCCGCAGCGGCACCTTACCGAGCGTGGCGGCGGTGCGCAGTGGCGACGCGTGGCGAACGGCCGGCATTCCCCCATCGGCTACAGCAGCGCGAGTGGGGCGGAGGAGGACGACGAGATGCCGGAGCTGGTCGCCGGCCTGCTGGTGGTGAAGTGGGGTGGCGTCCTCACGCGCTCCGGCATCTCGCAGGCACACGTCATGGGAGAGCGTCTCTTTGCGCGCTTCTACGCGGCTGGTGACCTGCCGCTGCACCGCCTTGTGCAGTTCACCCGCCACCCACTCGTCACAGCTTCGGACGAGAACCGCGTGGTGAACACGGCTCTTGTCCTGGCAAACGCCCTCACGCAGTCCTCTGGTATTGCGGTGCATCGTGCCGATGTCGCACTGAATGACAAGCTGACCAAGACACTCGGGCCCGTGGCGAAGCGGCTGCTGCGGGAGGAGTACAAGTATTTTGAATCCCTCCTCCACATCGAGTCGGCCGCTGCAGCCCGGCACTTTTTTCACATCCCAGGCTTTCGCCAGCTGCTGTGGATTCCGCCGCTGGACCGCCCCCTCGCCGCGGCGAACAGCGGGGGCGAGGAGGACTACTTCTTTGTCGACGCCACGGTGGGGCACCGCGACGGCGTGTTCAGCGAGACGAGCAGCAACGAGTCGGACGGGGTTGGCGGTGGTGGTGGTCACGGCGGTGGGCTGAACCGCGGCTTTGCTGGTCCCTCAGCTCGTCAAGGAGGTGGTGGTGGTGATGGACGCTCTGATCTGTCGCACAACCCCCGCAGCTTCGGTTTCCACGGGCCACAGGAGAAGAGCTTCATGCACTCCGGCCGCACTTTTGGGCTTCCGGCTGATCAGCAGCAGCACCCCAACTACAACGTGCTCCGCCAGGACGACTTCTACACCCCTTACCAGGTGCTGCAGGAGCTGGAGGAGCTGATGACGACGCTCTCCACCATGAACTTCCCCTCCGCCCTCTCCAAGGTGCCACTCAGCAACCACGAGACGGTGCAGGAGATGCAGCTGCGCTACGATGCGATGCTGAACAACTTTCTCGGTGCAAAGCGGCGCATCCGCAACAGCAACGCCATCACAGGGCCGCGCGGCGGCGCCGACATCATGGATCGCCGTGCACATGGTCGCACCAGTACCGCCGTGCCCATCTCGCCGATGCACAATCTGGCCGATGTCGCGCCGGAGGTGGTCGAGGAGGAGCAGATGATGCTCGCCGCGATGGAGGAGACGGGCGGCTCGTCGGACGAGGAGGGCATGGACAATCAAATCCTTGAGGACGCCGCCTCGGGCCAGGAAGTGTCGGAGCAGTCGACGCCGGGCTCGGTGCCCACGCGTGCGTCACCAGGGCCGGCGGTCGATGACGGTGGACGTGCTCGTCGTGTCACGCCACCGCCGACGCACGGACGCAGCGGCGGTGGCGCCTCGACCGCGGCTCGCAGTGCCTACTCCATGACAGAGACGGCAACCGGTCCGATATGGGCACCGCCTGGCTTCGCTGGAGGCCGCAACACCGGCAACGCTGCACGCAACGCTGCTGCCACCACCGCCGGCGTCGCTGCTCCGAAGCGCTACGACGTGAGCGACGTGTCCAAGCTGCGCGACTACGGCTCGTATGATATCGGCTACAACCTTCCCCTGCTCCTGCAGCTGCACAACGCGAGCACCGACGCCGGCACGGCTTTTCTCATTCGCAAGTTTGCCCGCGCGCTGCAACGGTTTGCCAACATTACGGAGTACATGTCTCGCATCGGCGAGAACGTGCTGGAGGGCGTGAACAGCAGCAAGCGCTTCATCATCGGCTCGCTGGTGAGCGACGGCCTGCTGAAGCGCCTCCACGACGACTTCCGCGAGCTAGCCCTGACAGACGAGGAGCGCGGGGTGCAGGAGCTGTTGCTGAGGGCACAAGCGCAGTACATGACGGAGAAGGGCGGGGTGGAGCAAGACGTGCGCCACATGATCCGTCTCTTCTCGAAGCTGCCCTGCCACCCGAAGGCGTCGGAGGAACGCGTTGGCACCTCTCCCGCCGATGCTTGGGGGCAGGAGACGCGTCAGGAGCGCGAGTTCCGCCTGCGCTTTCCTTTTATTTCCATCCCCAAAGCTGACCCGCCGATGCAGTCTGCGGCGACGGAGTTTAACGGTTGCACGCGGCTCTACTTCACCTCCTACCTCCACGTCGAGGGTGTCCTGCAGTGTCTCTTCGAGAGCGCAACCGTGGAGGGCTTCAGCCGCCCCAGCAAGGAGGAGATGGAGGCGACGCACCAGCTCTACATGCGCCACCTCATCTTCAAGATCTTCCGCCGCCGCAACGTGAGCTTCACCGAGTCCGAAGTCATCCACGCTTTCCGGAACCTGAATCTGCTCTTCCGCTCCGATGTGGAGTACGACAAGCAGCTGCGCGACTTGCGCCGTGGGCTTGCCGCCATCTACCATTCCATGTACTACGTCTCGATGGAAGTGTACCTGTCTCTCGGTGACGCCGACGAGGGCCAGCCGGGAGAAGGGGATGATTTTCCTCTCTTTACGCTGCACCGCAGTTCCAGCGAGGCAGCGGCGGCCGGAGGCACGGCAGCATCTGATGACGAAGGCAGCGCAGTGCCGAGCGCTACGGGAACGGCGGAGGGGCGGGAGATGGGCTCGACGATGCTGCGCGCCACCGCTGCTACCCCTGTCGCTGCCGCAACAACAGCAACAGGAAGTGCAGGAGCCGGGAACACGCACATGGTGCCGCCGTCAGCAGCGTCACCGGCCGCGGACAGCAACGACGCCTATGTGATGCTGGCACGCAGTCCCCTCTACTTGTCACGCGCGACGCCAGCGACACGCGGAACTGTAGCTGCGATGACGACGACGGCACTGGCAGGCACGGCCACCGGCGGCTCTCCCACCTCCCCTCTTTCCCCCGGTGCTGGTGCGGGGAGCGCAGAGGTGGGCAACAGCGAGACAAGCTCCGATGCGGGTGCGCTGAACCGCACCCGGCGCCGCACCGCGAGCCTGTCGCACTCCATGGCGGGGCCGTCGTCGCAATCGACCAAGGCAAAGAAGCGTGCGCGGTCTGCCACGGTTGCGCCGACGACAAACGTGAAGGAGCCGGTGAAGGAGGCGACGGTGTTGGTGACTCCCGAGGCGGGTCGGCGCACGGCTGTTGTGCAGGAGATGCGGCACCGCGTGCTGAACGTGACGCCGATGCGCCGTGTGCACGAAGGGCTGAGTTTGAATGACTTTGTGCTGCTCATGAAGGAGGTGGACAGCGCCGTGCGCTCGCAGACGACGCCCGCGGCACACTAAGTGGGAGTGGGTTGCTATTCGGTTGCTGTTCATCTTATTGTTGTTGTTGTTATTGTAGAAAGAGCAACATGCTTTCGATATCGTTGTGGATGGAAAAGAGAAGAAGGCATTTTTTTTTCTCTCTTATCGCTGTGCAGAATGCATTTGCAAGCACCAGCTGCCATATGCGGACTCTTTTTCTTGTATCGCCGTTATTTTTGTACCTCGTTGCGCTCTACAACTTAGTAAGAAATTAAGGCTGAAAAAGTGTGATGGTCCAAATTGAACAAAACGGTGTTCTTTGCGTTCGCAGACGGCGCACGGATGGCGGATTACGCGGCTGAAACACACGACGGCACCGTTCGCCTTCGCATGCATGCCAATGCTCTTGCATCGGGTAGGCTGGTCATCTCACTAATACTGGCAGAGGAGAGAATGGTGGCCTTGGTTGCTCATGAGCTACCTTGCGGAGCCGCAGCTTTCCTTTCCTGTTTCTCAGCCATCACCTATTAACCGCACCTCACTATTCCTCGCTTTTTTTCCTTTTCTCTTGCTCTTTATTTATTTTGTTTTTTTGCTTCATTTCCATTTTTTCTCCAGTACTGTTTCCAAAGAAGTGGATACTTTTGGGGAAGAGCACGCAATTCTCACTGTGTCTTTAATTTTGTGGGTTGCCGCCCTACCTGCTTGTTGTGTGGTCGTACCTTCTCGCACATCGAGGGCGATCACACTCAATAATACGCACCTTCTACCCTCCATCTTTTCTACCTTTAGAGAATTCGAAAACTTTCATTAAAAACAGAGCGACAATTAAAGAAAAAAGGAAATATACGTGGCCTGCAACAACAACAAGTAAAAGCAAACCGCCTTTTTTTGTTTTCCCTTGCGAATCACCTGGTGCTCGTAGGCCAGGCATTGTAGAGTCGGTGCTAGCTCAGCGTTGCCGACAGAAGAGCTCCCTCTTCGCGTTAGAGCGTGTTGTCTACTTGGCAAAAGAGGAAAGAAAAAGAAGGCGAACGGAAGAAGAAGACAAGGCTTGTAAATAAACTGTTGTTGTTATTATTATTATTATTATTATAGTTCTTCCTGCATTTGTTCCTTGCCTGTAATTCTCTGTGTTTGTTACACGTCCGCAGCGCAGCCGTCTTTGGGATCGTCTTTTTTTTTCTCTCTCGTTTTCCCTGCACGCGAAGGAAAGAATAATCTGCAAAAAGAACTCGTTGAGGGCATCAGACCGGTAGAAATATCTTTTTGCGCAACGTTCTCAGCCGCTGCAAAGACTTCTTTGTTTTTATTTTTCACTCCGCTGCTGTTCGTGTGCTGTATTAAAGACTGTCGTGTAGACCAACAGAAACGCACCATTTTTTCATTTGCTTAAAAGTGTAAAGCACACTTTTGTTTTTCTCTTTTCTGTTCTGCTGTGTCTGCCCCTTGGCTTCTGCAGCCGCTTTCTGTTGTTTCCACTGCTGTCTTTTTCCGTCTTTTTTTTTGTTTTCTATTTCCGCCGCTTAAGCGTTAGCGCGTGTGCTTTTATCCATTTTTATAGATTGTCCTTGCGCAGTTCTATTTACTCTTACTTTATCCCCCACGTTCCACTCAGCCGGCAACTTCTACTACTGTTCATTTTTATTATTGCCTCTTTGCTTCTCTGCTGCAATAGCCAGCTGAGGTGCCGTCGGTACGGGCCCCATTTCTACATTATTTCTCCTCTGTCTTATTTATCTGATTAGAAAGAACGTGTTTGCGTGCACACTCTTCCAAAAAAGAACTGCGATAGCTAATTAAAATTATCTCATTACAGTAACTTCAAATGTTCTACCGCTTATTCGGGAAGTCCACCGGGTCAAAGCCGTCCTCCGCCGTCAACAGCTCGACAGCTGCCTCGGCCGCAGGCGGAGGAGCAGCTGCGTCCGGCTCCGCCACGCCGAACAACGGTGGTGGCAGCGGCACTCCCGCTGCAGAGGGTCACGCACATGGCGGGCAGAGCGGCGAGGACGGCGGCGCTGTCTCTGGTGGCACGCGCGGCGGCGGAGACCGTCGTGCCTTTCAGGGCGAGGAGCGCCTCCTCGAGCATCCGCACGGCCCCCGCCGCTACCCCCTCGACCCCGACGACGATGCGGAGCTCCTGGTGCTGCTAGCTCAGCAGTACTCCATCACGTCCGTCATCATCACGCACTACCGTGTGAAGGAGAATTACGTGGAGTACGTCATCGAGTGCGTGCGTGGCTACGATGCCTGGCGCGTCTACCGTCGCTACCAGCAGTTCAAGGCTCTCGATCACGACCTGCGTCAGCTCTGCGTGGGGCGGCACGGGTCAAACCACGGTGCGTATGGTGTGGTGCCGGTGCTGCCTGGCAGCCACTGGATGGACGTCACGAATCAGAGCCCCGAGCTGGTTGAGCAGCGGCGGCGCTACCTTGAGATTTACCTGCAGCAGCTGCTTGTGCCGAAGAACCTCTTTTACGTCGCACGCACGGCTCTCTTTGACTTTCTGCACGACGGAGAGGTGCCGACGCATCTGAAGATCACCGGGATTCAGCCGCTGCTTGGGCTCATCAGCACGCGAACCGATCCGGTGGACTGCGATGACAGTGACGAGGCGTTGCAACGAGGTCAGCAGCAGCAGCAGCAGCAGCAGCCATTGAGCCCAGCTCGCGGGGACGGAGAGGCTGCCACGAGAGTGTCTCAGCACGGTGCTTCCGATGCAAATGCAGACGGTGGCGAAACCGAGGCGAGTGCCGCGTCCGACGCTCATCAGAGCAGCACTCCTGAAGCTGACGACGTTGCGCGTGGCACGAAGAACTCCGCACAAGTTCTCTCGTCCTCCTCGGTGCAAGGACGGACAGCGACAACGACAACCGATAGCCGCGGCGCCGTCGCCTCTCCTTCATTTGCAGCATCCTCTGCTGCCTTCCCGAATGGCGAACGCGAGAGCCGCGAGGACAGCGTGCGAGTCGACCACGAGGCGGAGGTGGGCGGGGAAGACGGCGGCGGCAGGCCGCCACAGAAGCCGCACGACGCGTTGCGCGGGGTGAAGAGCGCACACACGTCGTCAAGCGGCAGCGCTGTCCCCTTCGTTGCTGCCAGCTCGCTGCAGATGAGCTTCACGGATGAGCGCCTGCCACCCGCCTCGGCCAACTGCACGCAGTGCAACAACGAGTTCACCTCTTTCCTTTATCCCCACCGCTGTTTCTTTTGTCGCGTGCAGTTCTGCACGACATGCCTGCAGAAGGTGTCTCTTATCGAGGGTGCAGCGGGAGCGACAACTCCGGGCGGGGCGGCGGCAGCAGCCTTGGCGGCCACCGCAGCGAAGGAGTTGGTGCGCAGCCCACTGCAGGCAACCAACGCGGCCGGCGGACAGCCACACCCGGCCCCCGCTCGTGGCGTTCTCGCCTGCAGGCAGTGCGCCGAGAACTACAGCCGCCGACTGGACCGCTGCATCAACGCCCCTGGCGGGGGTGCCTACCGCGGCATGCAGTCGACACTGGGCCCGCCGTCGTACGGCAGCTCCTCGCTCGCGTCCTCCTCGGCGTCGAGCGGTGTGTCGCCCGGACTGAGCCCTGCGGCGTGCGTCGGCGGTGAGCGGAGCTCTATGATGCTGCAGAAGCGCAACACCGGCCCGGGCTCGCCGCAGCCGCGGGCCTCGCCCACCGGCTCCTTCGCCAGCCGCCCCGGCGGTGCCTCGACAGTGGGCTTTCAGGACTTCCAGCTGCTCACCGTCATTGGCCGTGGCACGTTTGGCAAAGTGCTGAAGGTGCAGCAGCGGTCGACGGGGCGGGTCTACGCGATGAAGATCATGAACAAGGCGACGGTGTACAAGCGGTGCATGACGTCGTACATGAAGGAGGAGAAGTCGATTCTCACCTCGATGAAGCCGCACCCCTATATTGTCCGGTGCTACTACGCCTTCCAGACGGACTACTATCTGGTCTTCATCATGGACTACCTTCCCGGAGGAGAACTCTATGACTACCTCTACCCGAAGCTGCGGCTCACGCCGGATGCGGCGTGCATCTACGCCGCTGAACTTGTCCTCGCGCTCGAGCATCTGCACCGGCAGGATGTCGTGCATCGTGACCTCAAGCCGGAGAACGTCGTGTTGACGGCGGACGGCCACCTCTGCCTGACCGACTTCGGCCTCGCCCGCCGTGCCTTCTCCCGCAGTCGCCGTCGCAGCTTCGTTGGCAGCCCCGAGTACGTGGCGCCAGAGACGATCCAAGGGCAGGTGCAGACCGCCGCGGTGGACTGGTGGAGCTTCGGGATTATGGTCTACGAGATGCTGACAGGCAACACGCCGTTCCACGCGCGCAACAACAACACGGTGTACGACAACGTGCTGCACAAGGAGCTGAAGCTGCCCCTGCTGAAGCCCGAGGCAGCTGCATCGCCGCTGTCCCCGTCGACTTCCTTCACAGCGACCGCTTCTCAGGCACCGGAGGACGGAAGCGGCTTCAAGGGCTTCACCTCGGAAGCGGCCTCGCTGCTGTCGGGTTTGCTGGCGCGGGACCCTTCCATGCGTCTGCAGGACGCGACAGCCATCAAGAAGCACCCCTACTTCCGCGGCGTCGACTGGGAGGCGCTGCGGCGCAAGAACGTGAAGGCGCCATGCATCCCCGGCGACCTCCGCGACAACGACGTGCGCCACTTCAAGCGCGAGTTCGTGTCGGAGTGGGCCTCGGTGCCGCCGCTCACGAGCATGACGCGTGCCTCCATCGAGGCGCTGACGAAGTGCTTCGACAACTTCCCCGTCTCCCGCACACCAGACAGCCCGCTGTCGTCGTCGTCACCGGCCTCGAGTGCCCCGTCGCCGGCCAGCAGCTCGCCGGAGTCGCACAAGACTAGCGGGAGCGGCGGCCACGCTGAGCAGCGCGCGCTGTCGTCGTCGCTGACGCTGCTGCCGCCGTCGGTGTTGTCGTCTGACGGCCGCACGCTGCGCGAGCCGGTGCACATTGCGCAGTCGCCTGAGGCCGCCAACGCGTGCTTCCACGGCATGTGGCGCGTCGTGTCGGTTGAGGTGCACGCGCTGAACGACGGGCGTGTGATCTTCCCGTGGGGTGGTAGCGTGATGGGTCTGCTTGTGTACAGCTCTGATGCGCGGTTTAGCCTGCAGCTATCACCGAGCACGCGGCGGCCTATGGGACCGGTGCAACGCGTCGGTCAACTGTCAAAGGAAGATCTGTGTGATGCGTACTGCTCCTACGTGGCGAGCTTCGGCCGCTTCCAGATCTTCCCTTCCTCCACAAACGACGGCTGCGGTGTGGTGCGGCACTGCGCCGAAGGAAACCTCTGTCCGAACTTGGCGCTGGCCAACACAGTGTTCCAGTACCGCATGGACTCGGAGCTGGTGCCAAGGTCGGAGGAGCGCAAGCGGAAGGCAGCAACGTCAGAGACGGGCAGCGTCACGACAGGGGCTCTGCCTGCTAGTACCGCAGCCACTGCCAGCGGCGGTGCTGCGGCTGCAGAGGCGCCGCCGAAGCCGATGCGTGTGCCGAGCATGTGTGAGAGTGAGTCCAGCGTGGAGGGACGCACGACGCAGGCCGAGCCGAACTCGCTGCCGAAAGAGGGGGAGAAGGCGGCGACGCTGACGGGGAGCGCAGAGGAGGGGCGGCCGACTTCGCCGCCGCCGGTGGTGCCGCGGAAGCGACGCTACGTGCTACGGCTGTCGACACGCCCGCAACGCGCGTTTGACGAGAATTTCCTGGCCTTTACGTCTCTCGTCTTTGAGAAGGTGGAGTAGATTGTGCTTTTTCTTTGACCATTTTCTAATATTTTTGTCGGCTTTGTGTGTCCTGCTGTCTGCTTCTTTTTTTTTTTTTTTCGTGGTGAAAGATTTAGTGTGGGCCGATTCTTCCCGGCGCTTCATTGTTTGCGTAAAAGCTGCTTTGCTTTTTTTCTAATCTTTTGTTTCCTTTTGGATGTCTCGTCCTTGTTGCTTTTCACCTTCCTCCTCATCCTCTTTTTTTTTTTTTTGCTGTTTTGCCAATGCTTCACCCCCGATGCTTCTTTTTTTTTTTCTTTTGCGTGTCTGATGTTGTCGTGTTGACCTCTTTCATTGTTCCTGTTCTCCTCTTGCGAGAAGCGTTTGCTTTTCTTCCTTTCTTTCTTTGTTTGTCTTCCTATTCCTGCCGCGGTGCATCTCGCTGCATGTCACCAATGGATGTACGAAAAAGAGAAAAAGGATTATGAAGTAAAAGGCCTTTACCGAAATCGTCGGTTGCCTCTTTAAAGATGCGTTCCAAGTGAAGGATAGCGCAGGTGTACATCACTTCTGTTGTGTGTCTTTCTCCGATGCATACTCGCTTTTTTGTTCTTTTTGTTGTTGTTGCTGCTCCTGTGTCGCTTCGGACTCGGAGCACCTGTATAACAAGGCACAAAGTTCTTTCTTTTGTTGTTGCTAAAGTGTGTCACAGCGAACAGCGCTTGACTCGAGGCGGCACAAATGTGCTCGCTGCGTAATGGTGAAGGACACACTCCAAGCGCGCGGAAGAGGCAGCAGGTCGATAACAAATACCCTAAACAAGCACTTAGTGCTTCCATCTGACCCCTTGTGATGCGCTTTATAATCCGCTTCCCTCCTCCTTCACAATTAGCCAATGAAGGTGAAATAGGTTTTGTGCCACGTCCATCGTTATATTCCGCTTCTCAACTCCGCTCTCCTTTGCCATTCGCAGCACTCGTACCCGTTGAGAAACGGTTGTGTTCATTAGCCAGTCTCTTCTCTCCACACTTAAGTGAGAGGGGTAGTCGCACGTTACAGTTGTGAGTACGCCTTGCAGCAAAGCTGTATAATTTGCAGTCTAAAGGCATTTCTTTTTATTTTGTTTTTTTCCTTTCCTTTTTTTTCTGCCCGCTGAGCGGCGTTCTTTTCTCTGTGGACGATGCGGCGACGCCTGGCTGGAGGACGAGGGGGGCTGTATAGCCTTTGCACTGCAGGACGCCCCGCCCAGAGCTGGCTGCTTCCCCCCAAAAAAAAAGCAGCGAACGCACGGCAGCTTCGCTAATAGCGACTCCTTGTCTTCCCACTCATCCCCTGCGTGGCGACGTTTCCAGAGTCGTCGACCGACGTAGTCGCCTCTGCCTTCCCACCAGGGATCCGGTCGCAGCACCTCCTTCAGCAGCTGCCCAGCGCTCTGCGGAAGTACCTGGACAATTACCGCCGTCGTGCGACTGCTGATGGCAATAGGCCGGAGGATGTCCCCTGCACGGTGCTCTACTTCCAGTCCGCTGAGACGCGTGACAAAGCGAGAGAATTACTGGTAGCGGTGCTGCAGCGGGGCTTCGAGGCGTACATTGCCGATCACTTCCCCACTGAGGTCGCTGTTGTGATGCCGGGAAGGCGACTACTGCGCCGTGAGGTGACTGCTGCTCCGTCGGACGAAACAGTAGCTGCTCCTGCAAATCCTGCGGCGGCGTCAGTTCAAGAAGCGGCGGGTGACTCTGTTCCGCAGACAGCAACCACTGCATCACCACTCGCACCTTCTTCTCCCCTCTCAACTGGCGGTAACGCGGCCGCTTCTCTCTCCGCTCCTGCAGCAGACACCATCGTGGCCACCGCCGCACCACCTCCACCATCGCCAATAGCTGCAGCGCGCCGTTCCAGCGAGGCCACGGCACCTCCGCCACCACCGCAGCCCCGTGGCCGCGCGCAGCGTTACGGCGGTGGTGGTGGCGGCGGCCCCTCCTTCTTTGGCAGCGCCGCGGTGCCCCTCACCGGGAGTGGCAGTAACAGCGGTGGCGCATCTGCCTCATCAGGTGCTGGTGGGACGGCAACGGCGGCAGATGTGAACGCCCCCGACCTGCACTCACCCCTCGGCGTTCTCGAAGTCTTGGTGGAGTACATTCCCACCTACTACATTGACGTGAACGCGATCGAGCCGATGCTGCCGAGCACCATGCAGGTCCTCTACGCCGGGACAAGTTTCCGTTTTTATTTGAAGCGGTTTCGGCACTACATTGACATGCGCACCTCACACGGCTTCTCCGAGGTGCGGCTGCGGCCCAACTTTGACCACCCAAAGCGTGGTATAGCTGACGCGCGCTTTCAGTCGGCTGGCGCAGGCGAGCTGGCGGCAGCGCAGAGCTTCCGGCGCCCACCACGCAACTCGGAAGCAAATTTGATCGGTTTCATTGGGCCGCAGGTTCCGAAGGAATTCACGCCGCTCGCGGATGTGTTGCAGGAGATTGCGCCGATTGTGTCGCGACACCCCGCCTTTGATGCGCGGCTTGGCGTGACGGGGCTGCTGGCCAAGTACCCGGAGTACTTCCAGCTGGTGGACGGCAAGCTGCGTGCTCGGCCCTACCGCGACGCTCCAAACTCGCTGCAGCGTCTCGACAAGGAGACGAGCCCTCTGCCGAAGGTTTACGCTAAGGTGCTGGAGTGCGTGGAGCAGGCGGCGGAGGGTAAGAACTACGCAGAGGCGGCGGAGAAGACGGCGGCGATGGTGTCAACAGGACGTCTCTACAGCCTTCTCACGCCTGCAGAAAAAGCGGAGGTGAAGCAGAAGTGCCGCTCCTTTCCGACTTTCCTGCGCATGCACGGCAAGGACCTCGTCGTGTCGGTGGACAAGATGCGAGTGTACAAGTTCATTCCCGAGCATGAGGCGTGCGTCGACACGCTGATGAGCGAGCGGCTGCGCATGAACTCGCTGGACCCGAACGACCCGGTCTTGAAGATCCCAGCAGAGATGGCGGCCGAGTCGGACGCGGAGTGGGCGGTGCGGGAGATGTACGATGCTCTGCCTCTCATGCAGTGCGCGGAGCTGGACGAGCTGCTCTCCTTAGTGCCGCCAGCAGTGCGAGACGCGTTGCCGAAGGAGGTGGCGGACGTGAAGGCGCTGCTGGAGCACTACGAGGACTACTTCACGCTGTGGCCCTACCCGGATGATGAGAACGTGATTGTGGTGCAGCGGGCCAAGGTTGAGCAGCCGGAGCTGTGCAAGGCGGACATCGTGCGCATGGTGGTGCCGTTGATTCCGCAGGGTGGCACAACCCTGACATCGCTGCGGACGCGTGCCCCACTTCAGCTGCAGCGTTACTTTTACCGGCACGGGACGGTGGCGACGTTGGGTGCGATGAAGGACATCTTTGCAATCGCTGGTGACCGCATTGTGCGCTTGGTGTGAAGTCTTTGTTTGGGGGATTCCCGGGTATATCTTTTTTTTTTTTCGGTTGTTTCTTTCTCTCTCTTTCGTTACAGATTTATGTTATGTCGTGAGTTCAGCGGTGACTTAATGCTTCGCTTGTGTGTGTTTTGCTTGAAGCAGCGATACCACCAACAACACAAAGGACGACAGGGGGTTGACAGCCGCTCCAATGCGGGATTTTTTCTCCTCGAACAAACATGCAAGACAGCCGTTGCGTGACATCTATTGTAGCCCTAGCCCGCATCTCATTCTCCTTTTGTGTTTGTTTGAATCCGATATCCTCGCCAACTCTTACTTTCACTACTCTCTCACTCTCTCACTTCTCGGCCACTTGTGGCACACTCCACTAAAAATCCACCTCTTTTATCATTAGAAGTTTGCCCGGCAGATACTTTTCTGCTGTTGTTCATTCAACACCTGCGACACAGCTTGGCGACTGGTGTGTGTGCTTCTTTATTTTTTCTTCTCACTGGTGTCGAAAAACTACGTCCTTTTTTGTGTTTTTGTTTTCCCTTATTTTAAACACCGCTTAAGTGCTCGTTCGTGTCGCTGTCTCGCTGTCCTTACCGGACAAGAAGAATTGTTTGGGAGGGCTCTAGATACTTCTTTTGTCATCGTCTTCTGTTTTTTTTTTTTGTTGTTGTTGTCTCTTTGCCGCTTCGTAGAATCGCCTTCTCTTCTTCTTAAGTCTCTCGAGCCATCGCTCTTTCTCTCTCTCTCTCTCTCTCTCTCTTTGAGTTGCCACAATTCTCTTCAGGTTGTTCACAGACGGCATAGAAAAAAGAAACGAATTTTTTAGAGCTTGATTATTGCAAACACTACCGTCATTTCTATTTTACCCGCCGCTGCTGCACACATCTTTTTAATTTATTTATTTCGTCGCTGGCCTGGATTGACGTCAAGCATGATCCGCAAGAAGGTCCTCAGCATCGGCAACAACTCCGCCACCCTCCTCGTGCAGGACACGGAGGCCAACGGCACCCTTTGTGTGCTGCGCCGCATTAGCGTCGCGGGCTGGACGGAAGATGACGTGAAGATGACGGAGGAGGCGTACGAGACCCTACGACACGCACGTCTGCGCGGCTTCGTGCCCATCCACACCGTCCTTGTGCACAACTCCTTTGTCAGCGTTGTTTCCTCCTATGCGCCGGAGGGTGACCTGGCCACCTATGTAGAGGAAGAAGTGGATAGTGCGCTGGAGGAGCAGACGGTGCTGCGGTGGCTTTGTGCCTGTGCGCTGTCTATCCGGGAGATGCAGTCCCACAAGCTTTACTTCCCGGGCCTGACAGCCGATCGCGTCTTCCTCGACCACCAGACCGGCGGCACGGCGCAGATCTTGCTAGGCGTCCCGCTGCCCCTGCCGGTCTACATAACGCAGATGCAGGAGCGGCGAAGGAATGGGATCAAAATGAGCCTCGACTACCCTCCCGAGGTGTTGGCGGAGCCGAACTGGTCCTTCCACGGCACGGCCACCGATGTGTGGTCGCTCGGCCGGCTCGGTGAGGTGCTGCTGACGGCGAAGGGCACCGGTCTGGCACGCCGCTCCGGCAGCACACGGCAGCTTCTGGCGCGCATGATGGCCACCGAGGCGGTGAAGCGGCCGTCGATGGAGAGCGTGGCGCAGTCGCTGATTGCGATGGCGGGGAACGTGAAGCTGGGGCAGCCTCTTTGGCCTGCAAAGACGGCGAGCGCGGCATCGCCACCGCCGCCGGCGCACCACCCTCCAACGACGCACACAAATAATGCCGCAGCCGCGCAGCCGTCGCCTAGCGGCGCCAGCGTTACCAGCCAACCGCCGAGCTCCAGCACCTCTTCTCCGCCTCCCGCGGTGCCGGCAACACGCGCACCGGACGGTCGAAAAATGTCCGACGCGGTGCGTGGTCCGCCTTCTCCACCACCCCTACAGGAGCAGCAGCTGCACCGCGACCCCGCTCCTCGACCGGCTTACGCCCCAGACGACAGTTGGCACCAACGCGCGCAGCAGCAGTTCGAGCAGCTGCAGCGTCTCAACGCCAGTCCACAGAAGCTGCGAGCAGACGGCCCGGTTAGCCCTCGTGGCGGCCAACGTGCAGAGCGGCGGCGCTCCCCGGCGGAGGCGAAGTCGCCGAGTCCGCGCCGTGGCACCCGCCCCAGCGGCGTCGTCGACCACAACACCCGCATGCTCAATGAAATGTTTGCCGAGCAGGAGACGGCGCAGCTGCGCGACTCGGGCGGCGACTTCACTCTCCGGCGCAACGGGCAGCACATCGTCGAGGATGTGCAGGCGCTGCAGGCGGATGCGATGCGGCAACTGAAGCAGGAGACGGCGCAGCGGCAGCAGGAGATGCGGAAGCACTTCACGGAGTGGCAGCGGCAGAACAATCAGCGCTACACCGACGCTGGTAACGCCCTGGTGATGGAGCAGGACGGGGTTGTGATTGTGGCGCCGCGGCCCGCACCGCCGCCAGGATCGCCGCCACCGCCGCTGCGCAGCGCACCGCCGACGGCCACCGCGTCGTCGTCGTCGGACAAGGCGGAGGAGACGCATACGGCGACCACAACGACCAACACGAGTGACGACGGCCGCAACGAGGCCCTGCATCTGCCGCTGCCCACCGTCCTCACGTCCGTCTCACGCAACGTCGCGGCGCGGGCCAACAAGCCACGACAGAGGACACCACCCGCGGCGTCGCCGACGCATCGTGTTCTCTCGAAGCCTGCACAGCCGCCACCGTCTCCCGCTGCCCCACACGCTAACGGCGCGGCGCCGCCTTCTGTGACTCCTGCTGCTGCACCGATTCGCAGCGTAGCCTCACCACGCCCACAGGCAGCAGCGACAGCGGGGCAGCTGAACTCCGTCCCTCCGCAGCTCCGCCGGAGCAGCGATGCGGCGCCGCGACCCACTCCACCGCCGACGGCGGACAGCAGCAGCGGCCCCTCCCGCAGATGCTCCGTCGATCCCTCAACGCTGTCAGCGGTGGAGTGGTCGGTGGATGGCATCCGTAGCACGCTCCGCACCTTGCTGCGCAATCGCGACCTCTACGGCGATGTGATGCAGGAGGTGGCGATGTTTGTCAGTCAGAAGGAGGAAGCCCGGCTGTCTGCACGCGCGAACGAGATCTTTATGCAGCGCTTGCGGTCCTTGCTCAAAGACGACCGCCTCTTTTTCGGTGCGGTGCCTCTCTGCGCGCAGCTGGTGGCTTTGGAGGGGCTGGACTACACGCTGCGACACTCGCTGAGCACGCGACAGCCTCGCTAGTCGAGAACGCTAACAAGACCGGCGGAGACGACGCAAATACGCACAGATTGTTTCTCTCCGCCATCTAACTCTCTTTTCTCGTGTGTTCCAGTGCATTGCGTGCTGTTCCACGGCGCAGTGCAAGGTTGTACGGGTCATTTTCCATCCCGTGGTGGTGCAGTATGGAGCGTTAAAGAGTCTAGCTGCTCAGTCATTTAGCTGGTCTCAAGTAGAAGGCAAGCGCTATCTCATTTTTTTTCTCCCTTGCGGTGGGCAATCACGTCATCGTATTTTTTTTTTCGTTTCTCACTTTTGAACGTTCTAGATTCTTTTTGTTCTCTTCCTATCTTATTACTATTTTTTCTTTCAATTTTTGCATCGCACTGTACTATAAGATACGGCTTTAGTCCCTCAGCACCGTGAAAGAAGTCAAAAGATGGGTGAAACGAAGCAAAACCCGAGAACAAAAAATATATGAAGGCGGGCAGAGAAAGAAAACGGCATAGTGTGCACTTCGCCTTCTCCACACCAACAACTGCCTCTTCTACTTTGACAACGTTCCACATTGCAAACCTGACGAGGGGATCGCGTGCGGTTTTTGCTTCGGTGGGCAAATGGTAGGCTCTGTCGCGCGTCTGCAGTTTTGGTTTCTCGGGTGGCTGCACGGCGTTAAAGGGAGTACTTGGCGGCCGCAGCACACCCATCGTCTTCAAAAAACAATTAGAAAATTGATGAAAAGCGGATGATACTGGTCGCAAAGAAGAAGCACAGTACGAGGAGGTCCACAATATTCAGCGCTGCTTCTACTCACGGTTGTTTCTTTAAGGCCATCATCATTCTAGCGCAGCGACACTGGATCCAATTATTCCCACTTATCTCTCCTCCTTGCAACGCTTCCGTCTTCGCCTCGACAGCTTTAACACGAAACCCATCAGCTACAATTCCAAAAGAAGAAAAGGAAACGACTTGCTTCTCCATTGTCTATTACCTGCAGGTGCTTACGTTGCGTTTTCTTCTTTATAATTATTTAGTCATTCTCTCTCTCTCTCTCTTTTGTGCTTTCATCCACGCAGTGCTACTTACTATTAGCCTTACATTTATTTCCCTCGTGGACTTTCGTTTTTTCTTCCTATTCCGCTATCGAAGCACATCCTTTTTTCTGTTTTCTTGGTGTTGCTGTCTGCTTGTCGTTGCCGTTAAGGGCTGCTGCGGGAAAAAAAAGCATTAAAAAAAGAGTTATCACGACGTCTCTTCTCTTTCTTCGCTCTTGACAGCGCAGTTTTTTTTCTCCACCCCTTCTCTGCTTGTGCTTGGCAGGTTTTTTCGAACGGCAGAAACTGATAGAAGGGTAGAAGTAGACAAGAATTGTTTCTAATAGTTACCCTTTACCGACTCTCTTTCTCTTCTTCTCATCACTTTCTCCTTCCGTTCCGATTTTTTTTTTTTCACTCTTCCTGATTACCTCTTTTTTCTGTTCCTTTAACAATAAAACAAAAACAAATCAGTGATTCCTCTCTTTTCTCCCCTTTCTTTGTTTCCTTCTAAACGCGTTCCGTAGTTGTTATTGGTGTTGTTGTTCTTCGCTATCCCTTCAGCCTCTTGCGGTTCGCTTTTCTTTTGAAGCGCGCGTTACAAATTTTCTTCTTCTGCTTTCTGTTTCCCTTTTCACAGCTTAATTGCTCTTAAAGCCTTTTCGCTGTCTTGTAGGATAGTCTTCTGTGCAGTGTGGAGATAAAAAGCGGGTTGTCTTTCTTTTGTGTGTGTTGTGTTGTGCAGGTGTGCGACGTAGCCGAAGAAACACCGAGCAATGGGCGGGGCACCAAGTCGAGAGACGCTGGTGCGTCACATTGTGCGTGACCCACGTGCGGAGCAACAGCAGCAGCAGCAACAGCAACAACAGCAGGCCATCGACAACAGCGGCGCCAACCCACCAGGTGATGCAGTGGCGCCGGCAAACGCCCCCAGCACATCACAGCAGCCGGAGATCATTCTCATTCCGCTCATCCCCGACTACTTCCCCAGCTCCACCTCACCGCTCTTCCAGCAGCTCATTCACGTGCGCCGCGAGCCGACGGTATCCTACTACTACCGCGATGCCCGCAGCACCGCAGCGGAGCACGCGATCGTGCACACCCAAATCGGCTCTGACAAGGACCTTTACAACTGGTACATGAGCCTGAGTGAGCAGCGGCTGATGGAGACGGACAACGAGCTCATCGCCCTCAGTCGTGCGGGTCGTGTCGTCTCACCTGTACCGTGTGCGGTGGCATTCGTGTACAACACAAACGCTGCACCGGTAGGCTCCGTGCTGTCGGCAGCCATGGCAAACCCAGACGCGACCACAGCGACGGTCTCTGCGGATAGCGCGACGAGCCCGAGCAGCAACAGCGGCGGTAAGCGGAGGGAGACTGGGAGGCAGAAGCAGCACCGCCGCGGCAAGGCTGGTGGTGGTAATGGTGGCAGCGGCGGCGGTGGCGGTGGCCTCACGAACGGCTACATGACCATCGAGAACACCGTGCGTGTGCCGCATCACAACCTGCGGGTTCGCATCTTCGGCTTCGTCGGCGACACCCGCTTCTGCCCGCCGTCGATGCAGCCGAACCAGGCCGCGAAGCTGCCCATGTGCCTCACCATCTTTCTCTCTAAGAGCGCCGGTGGCAACCACCGAGCACAGGTGACACTGCTGGCCGCGCACACGTATTTGAAGCAGCTGCAGGAGATCGGAGCGCTGCGGCACATCGATGCTGCGGGTGCAACAGGGGGAGCTGCAGTGGCCGCCAACGCCGGCATCGGTGCACCGTATTCGCTGGCGACACCGTCACCGGAGAACGCGACAGCTCCGTGTGTTGATGACGTCGATCCCTTGGCGAGCCTGCGCCTCAACGGTGGCGCTGCAGCGTCAGCTCTTGCGGATGCAGACCCGTACCGAGACCCGTATGCTGACCCGTACGCCGATCCTTACGGGGCTGCTGAGGACGAGGAGCTTCCGCCGGCGACGGCTCCTGCGCGGCCTCTTCGCAATGGCGGCGGCGGCGGCTCGAACGTGCCACTTGATGGCCTCGGTAGTCACTCGCCCGCGCCGATGCTGGACGTTGCCAAGGAAACCATTCTGCGCCGCCCCGTCGAGGTGATCATGCACCGCGCCGACGTGCCAGCGCTCTGCTACGTGCGTGAGCTGCGGGCCCGCATGGCGCAAGTCCTGAAGACGGCGTCGCCACCGCCAGCTGCGGAAGGGTGTACGCCGGGCACAGAGGACGAAGAGGCAGCTGCCGGAAGTGCAGCCACCAATGCCGCAAACACCGAGCAGATGTCCGCACGACTGCTCGAGGACGGGAATGGGACGGAGGACTCACGCGGGTCGCTGCGTCGCCTCATGCAAACCGTGGTGCGGGACGAGGAGCTGCACGGCGCCATCGACGCCGAATCCATCGGCCGTGTTCTCCTCTGGGCCTCCCGCTTTTACGGCGCACACTTTGAGCGGCTTGTCGGTGGGGAGGCGGCGCGGCTGCGACAGGAGCTCGCCCAGCGCAATCTCAGCGAGAACCCACTGGACGGAACGCTGTCGCTGACGGAGGACGAGCCGCGGCCACCCAAGAGAATGCCAGTGCCAGGCGATGTGTGGATCACCACACACGACACGTACGTCGAGGCAGCAGACGGCGAACATCCTGCGCACCCGCACCACCGGCCGGAGGCGGAGACGTGGAAAACAGTTCCGGCAGGCACAGTACTCCGATACACCGTGTCGCACGGAACAGTCGACCCAGCTACGTTTCCGGAGGGGCACACAGACCCCGCGGTCACCGCACGCGGTGCGTGGCGCGTCTCGGCCGACGAGTTCACGGAGGACATCCTTCTCTCCCTCTGCCGCACCGCCTGCCACGCGTCACGCCGCGCACCGCCGACGGATGAGCACTGGCTGCTGAACCGCGAGTCCGGTCTGCCCGAGGGGCTCGCGGCGGGTTTGCTGATCTGGCGCGAGCCGGCAGCTGGGCAGGTGGTGTACTACGGCACCACCCCGGAGTTCCTCAAGACGTGGGTGCAGTCCGGCGCGGATGTCGAGTCCGCCTACCGCCATCAGGTAAAGCAGGCTTTTGCCAGCAACGGGGCCGCCAAGCCGGGAAACGACGCCGCGCAGGACGCAGGGGAGAGTTCAGGCGCCACCGGCATTCGGTCCACCTCCATCACCGTCACCGCCGCCTCCTCCTCCTCTGTCGCCGCCGGAGCAGCAACCGTCACGTCAGCCTCGAAGGGCCTGCGCAGCTCCTACGACAACAAATCCCCGGCGAACGAGTCGGGCGTCTCCAGTGGACCGCGCACGGGCAGTGGGAAGGGGGCACGGGGCCAAGGCTCTGGCTCCTCGTCCATGGCGCTCTACAGCGTCCACACCGGCTTTGTGTGCTCGTCGGAGCCGGGCAGTGAGGCGGCGATAACTGGGGGAAAGACGTCGCTCTCCTCCCCGATTGGGCAGGTCGCCGCCATAACCACGACGCACCGCGGTGAGGAGCACGGCAGCAGCCGAAGCTCGTCCACGGAGGCTACCAAAACCAAGGTGCGCCGTGCGCGCACGGAGAACGCCGCCCCGACGGCCGCCATCCGCACCGCTGCCGCGGGAGTCCCGCAGTCTTCGCTGCCGACGACGTGGCAGCGCTCCGTGGGTCAGCAAGATGCGGCGCGGCTCAGCCACTCCCTCCCTGCCCACCAGCGCTCACACTTCGCCGTTCCCGTTGCCTCCAGCAGCTCGCTTGTGCAGACGCCAAACTCGTCGACGTCGAGCATGTCCAGCTCGTCGCGGTCGTACACCAATTTAGGCTACGTGAGTCAGGCCGGCTCGTACAGTGGCAGCGGCTATGGCAGTGGCACCCCCGCGCGTGCGGCGCACCTTTCCAACTCTTTTGCGCACCCACAACAGGCGTTTCAGCAGCCCTCCTCGGTCCACCTGGCCAGCGCGTGCTGGATCGGCGTGGCGGACCCGACCTCGCGGGACGCTGCCAGCACGCCGACCGTCAACGTGGTGGTGAAGCAGCGGCGCAGCGTGCGTCTGACGCCCGGCACCTCCTTGGTGGACAGCTCGACGATGCCGGGTAGCTCTGCTGTCCGCCTTGCGACCGTGCAGAGCGGCAGCTACAGCCGCGCGCAGCCACGCAGCGAGGTCATGTCTGTCGGCTACGTCAACTCCTCCACGCAGCCGGTTGGGGTGGGAGGCCAGAGCCTCAGCGGTGCAGGCAACTCCTCGTCTCCGCTCGCACGCGGCTCCCTCCCCATTAACATTCTGGGTACACGAGAGTCGAGCAGCGAGGACGGCTCCTTCCACCACGGCGGCCACTCGCCCTTCTCCCAGGGGCAGAGCCGCTCGCTCCTGCGGGGAGGGGGAGAGGCTCTGCTCTCCCACGACGGCGCACGTGGTGACGCAAATACCGCGGGCCGCCAACCACCGCGGCAGTCAGCGGCGATGGACATCAACTCCGGCGGCGTGGCGGTGGGGACGCCGCAGGAGTCGTCGGCCTCGCTGCGGTGGACGACGAACAGCGCGGCCCAACCGGCCCCGATGCGCGGTGCCTCCGTCACGTTTGCGAGCGGCTCGGCGCGTCACCAGTCGCTGCTGCACCACTCACGGTACCAGGAGCCGTGTCAGCCGGTGCTGAGTCGATCGGCGTCCTTCTCGACAGCGGAGGTGCTTGGGTCGAGCGTGTCCTCGTCGGGGTCCTTTTCGCGCAAGAAAGAGGCTCTCCGCCCGCCGCCGCTGTTCCCTGACGACGTGGCAGAGGGAAGGGTAGCGACCGCCGCCAGCGCGCGCGTGCCGGCGACGACAGCGCTGGCGCAGGGCCACAACACGCCAAACGGTATACCTGCTTCACAGGTCAACGCGGCGGGCTCGCTGACGAGGGGTGCGATCCGCGCAACGGCCCCGGTGGAGGTTGCGGGAGGTGGGGCGGGTGCGCAGCACTCGCGGACCAACAGTGCGGCGCACACCCCGCGCTCGGAGAGCCTTGGTGATGGCGCAAAGAGCTCCGCCGGGTCTGGCAAGTACCGCTGGGACTGGCGCGGTGTCTCGTGGACGTCGTGAGGTCTGCCGTCGCAGAGGCAGGTGAGAAACAGTTGCCCAAACCTCTCCGCTGACGTGCTTGCATCTGCTTAATGTGTGTGCTTGCGGCTCGCCAGTTTTTTTTTTTTCGTGCTTCCCCGCTGCGGTCGCTTGCTTAATTCACCTTACTCCCTTGCTTCACTCTTTTTTTTTGTTTATTTTACCAGTCGAATTCTCTTTTTTTGTTTTATTTTTTTTTTCCGCCGACGTCCCGGAGCACCAGAAACTCCGCTTCGATGACTTTCTTCCTCCTTTTTTTAACCATCATCTCCTCCTTGCTGTGTTGTACACGTCGTAAGTTCCTCCAGTAGGTGAGAAGGTGACACTCTTAAAAAAAAAACGGAAACCACTTCTTCCCTCTACTTCTGTCTTGTAATCGTTTTGCGTCTTTAATCCTTCTTCCCCTTTTCTTTTTCTGTTTTTCTCGTCTGTTGGTCGGCCCGCAGCGGACGCGGTAAGTGAAGAATGGCGAGGTGAACTGGCCGAGTGCTTCGCTTGTCACATCCGAGTTGTGGGGTAATGGTGAGTGAGAGGCGTGCAACTCTTGGTCCTCCGAGGCAAGAAAGAGTTGGACGTTCACAGCAAACACTCTCACCCGCCACCACAATCCTTTGATATTTTACCGTGAATCAGAAACGCTTCGACGAGCAATCCTTAGGGCCCATCAGATGCCTTCGTAAAATTGACGCCACGGGCGGCGTGCAGTGAGCTCGCCGCCTAAAAATATAAAAAACCAGGTGACAAACGAATAGAGAAACAAGTAGTGATCTCTCTCCCATTCATTTTTTTCTGTGTGTGTGTGTTTCCTTTTTTCATAAAACACAACAAAGCTGGATGTTAAGGCTTGCCCGCTGTTTTTTCCGTCGCTGTAAAGTGACCGTTAGTGCTCTTTCCTTTTTTTTTTTAAATTTATTTTTATGCTTTGTGTCTTCTCTTTATTTCTTTTCTCTTTTCCTTTCATCATTATTTCTATTACTAATCGTAAGAGTCCCTAATCAATTTTTATTATTATTGCTCTCTTGTGAACGTCGGAACCTTTCCCATTCTCCCAAAATGGCGTAATTTTGCGAAAAAACAACAACAACAGCTCTAACTTCGTCCTACTATCGTCGTTGTGCAAAATTCAGCTTTCCATCTCCCGTCAAAGTGGACCAGTGGTGGGCAACTCATTTCGCAAATAGGAGGTTAGGTTAGCCTTGCCTTTATGTGCCACAGTGCCCTCGTGAGGAAGCAAACCCGCGTGTGTGAATCTTACCTGCTGCAGCTGCACTTCCCTCTCTCTTTCCATCGTACGTTCGTACTTCCTTTTCTCTGTCTCAAATAAAAGATACACTTTTTTTTTGTCAGTACCCTACTCCCGAGTAAAATGTCAGCCCAGAGCAGTAGCGTGGCGTCGGCGAGTTTCTCCGCTACTGCGGCGGATGAGGCGGCTGCGATCTCCGCCGGCTACGTCAAGGGGCGTACCACGGTCTACTACACGGACTGCAAGCGGCTACCCACGATGCAGTCTCGTCCCGCCCACGCTGGTTCACGATCGGCACCGCAAGGCAGCACACCAGCCTCGATGCAGCTTGGCGACTTTAGCTTCTTGCCACACCCAGGTTATGCCGGACGCAGCGGCAAGACGGTGAGCCAGCCTCTCTACCTCCACCACCTCATTTCATAGCGATGCACAGGTTGCTTGTGTGTAAGAGGGCAGTACAGTAAAGGATACCACGCACCTACCATTTCGCTGTTGCTGCCTTTTTTTTTTTAGCGAGTCTGTCTTTGGGTCAGAGTGTGTTGGTGCACTTGCTCACAAAAGCGTTTTTAGCATATGTGGCGCGTTGATAGTTGAAGGTGCAACTTCCCTTCTCGAACACAGTCTTTTTTTTCCCTCTAGGCTTTTCATACTAGGCCCGGACTTCGAGCAACTCCACACATTATGGCTGTTATGAAAGCGCCGAGGTTCGTGTTGTTTAAGCCACTGAGCCTCTCTCCCACTGTTTCCTCCTGTTTCTCTCTCTCTCTTCTTCTAGTTGCTCCCCTGAACGCCGAATGGATTCTTTGACCTGAAGCGAAATCTAATGCACAACTAGAGGCTGCTTTAATCGCCAGTACAGCAACCTTTTTTTCGAAAGAGAATTTCAGTTTTAAATTACACGTACACACGCAAGTACATATATTAGAGTCGAGGTTTGGAAAAAAACTTATAGCACCGTAGAGATGACTTCACCAGCCTCATCTTCGTTGCAGGGCCTGACGGTCGAAATCGTCGTGCAGGACCCCGCCACGCAACACGAACGCGTCTTCCGCTGCCCTCTGGCACCCCTGCGCAGCAACATGCGTTACTTTGAATCAAGCATCGCCAGGCAAATCAACGAGGTGAAGATGGCCGCCGTGACGTCGCCGACGGGCACCACTCCGCCTGTCGCGCTGCGGGCGAAGTGCGACCACCGCACCTTTGACTGGCTTCTGGAGTGGGTCAAGGGCAACTCACCCTCTCTCACCACCCACAACGTCGTTAACGTCAGTCTTTCTTCCAGCTTTTTGCAGATGCGCGCACTATCCGATGAAGCGCTGCTGTACCTCTGCTCGCATCTGCCTGAGCTCGCCACCTCCAGCATCGACCTCACAACGCTCCCGATGGATCTCGTGCTGCGTCTCAGCCGTGTCGTGCGGGATAGCGACTTGGCGGTGGTGCTGCAGCACCTGTACGATCGCAGGAGCACGGCCCACCCGAACCGCGCATTTGTCGCGTCGCTGCTGCACCACTACGTCTGTTACCGCCTTGGCCTTGAGGGTGAGGAGGTGGAGGCAGATAAGCACGCGGGAGGCGGCGGTGCGCGTGCGGACGTGGCGGGGGATGCAGCGAATGGCAGCGCCAAAAAGAAGGCGGTTGGGTGGCGGGGAGAGGAGTGCATGAGCGGATCGCGCACGGCAGCAGCAGCAACAGCAACCAAAACAAATCATGCCAACTGCGAAGGACTGACGCTGAAGACGTCCTCCGGTTTGCGGTGGTGTCGCCTGTGCGCCACGCTCTTTGACCAGTCCGAGATGCAGCGGCTGCTCCGCGCCTTCCAGCTGTCCGCGCTGGAATGCCCCGCACAGTCGAGCTCCAACACAGCAGCGGCGGCAGCGTCCTCTTCACCTTCGCCGCAGCCCGCAGACCGCGCGGCGAACGGCGCGCACAATGGCACTCCCGCCAGTGGCACCGCATCAGGCAGTGTGAGAGGCGCGCCGGTGATGCGTTGTGTAGGGCCACGAGGGGAAGTTTTCACAACGCACGCCGAGTCCCGCCACGCCTTGCCCGTCGTCCTGGAGGCACCGCCCGCGGTGAAGTATGACCGGGCGGCCTCCACCGCATCCACCATGCGGTTGGAGTGTTGGGCCTGGCGCATCGTCGGTGCCACACGCTACGTTAGCTGTCGCCGCTGCTTTCACCTCGTCCCGCTCACAGACGTGCCGTCGCACCACTGCTCCAACCTGCCGCAGAAGTTTGCGTCGCCGGACAACGTCGCCGACGATGTCGATCACCTTGTGCGGTGGTTCACCTACTGTCACGAGCATCGCGTCTACGCCGAGCAGGGTGGCCTCACGCCGGTGCTTTACAACGGTCCCCGACAAGTCCTTGCGGAGGAGGTAGTGGAGGTGCCTGCCGCTCCCAAGGGAGAGACGGCGGGCGCAAGCAAGGGCGGTGGTGCTGCTGGGGACAAGGAAAGCAAGAGCGGTTGTGGTGGCTCTTGGGCTTCAACTGCGGCGCACTCGCCCATGTCCTTCTGGGCAACGAAGCCGTTTTATGTGGCGGAGGTGATGGACAAAGGCATCGTCGACATCGACATCCAGAACTACGTGGAGCGGCAACACCGCTTTGAGGTGGAGGCGCAGCAGCGCAAAGCATCCGCCCTCTTCAACCCGCCGCTGCTGCGTCTTGCGAGCTCGCCTGCGCTCGTGCCGGTGTCGTCGTCCTCGCCGTCGCCGCGTCTGGTGGCGAGTGTGAGCGGGGGAAGTAGCACTGGGAGCTTGAGCCGGGGGAAGGTGGGCGGCAACCCAACCCGCGTCCGTGCGAGTGCGCGGAGCCCGTACGGATTTTAGAGTGCCGTGGGTAACGCCAACAGCGACGAGGGACTTTTGGCCGTGCTGTGCGCCAGGCCTCGTCGACTGCTCGCCGCCCTCAGTTTGTTTGCGTTAAGGTTTGTGCACTTTGTGGATGTCGGTGATGCAATCGTCCAGTATGGTTTTTAATATTTGTTATAGGCTTCGAGGTGCGTGCGGTGCAGCTGCATGAGGGAAGAATGAGCAACGCTTGATGCAAAGCCGGGTGTACCACGGTAGCTGTACTCAAAGATGTGCTTCACGCCGTGCTTGACCACTTGTCGGTTGACGGTGTTGCAAAAGCGTCAGCCAGAGAGGACACAAGCGAGCAAATAATAGAAAAAAATAATTAATAGAGCCGTTCCTTGTCTTCCCGTCCATGTTTTATGCAACGTTGTGGGGGAAAAAAGTGCAGGTCCTTAACATGCTCGTATCTTCTTTCTACTCCCCCCTTCTAACCTTAACATATTTTTTTTTTTGCCATCCTGAACTATTGTTTGCTGACGGCGGTGCGAGTTCCAGTAGCACCGCTTTCCATACTGTCGTGTGCAACGCCACCCGTCTTCTTCGAGGACGCAGCGACGATGCTTCGCTCGGGCAAAACACGGCCGCACCTCGTGCCGATCGCATGTCCGCTGAAGTACAGCCAGGCGAGGGCGGCCGCAACTGTGTCGGCGCCGACGTGTAGTTGGCACGGCAGTTCCTCGGATTCGTGGCGGGAGGCGCTGACGGTGGAGGCGCTGCAGCGCATCGACACCCTCACCTACCTTCTCGGCCGGTACCCACGGGCAGAGGCGACGGACACCGCAGTCGTGGCGGGCAAGAGGGAAGATGCGCCAACAAGCAAAACAGTAGTGTCAAAGGTGTGCAACGGCAGCGGCAGCGGTGGCACCGCATCAACGCACAAGACACCGCTGCGCTCGAAGAAGACACAGCTGGCGGCACTCAACGCGCGGGCTTTACCAGCAAGAAGTATCAAGACTCCCGTTGAGGCAAACAAAGCTTCCCTTGCCACTCCAAGCACTCAAGAGTCGTCGTCGTCGCCGCCGTCGAGCAGGCTGTGGGCACGTCAACCGCCAGCCTCATCCGCGACACCATCAGTAGAAAAGGGCCCGCTCACTCCTGTGGACGTGGTGGAGCGTCTTGCCCAGGAGTGGCTGCGCAAGGAGCAGCGTGTGCACGCACGGGCCGCAAAGGCGAACGCCGCCGCCGAGGCAGCCTGGCAGGCGTTACTGCAGCACCCGCCCCACCTATTCGCCGATGACGCCGCCGTCTACGCGCGTTTTGGCATGGGTGGCTACGTCAGCACTTCTTTGCCAGGCTTCACCGGCCTCTTTCGGCAGCGCTGGCAGGACTTCCATGTGACGGAGATGTTCACCGCAGTAGAGTCGTCCACTGCCGTGGCGGTGTCGCGCAACTTGGATTTCACGATTCCGTCGCTACCGAGCGAGATGCTGCAGGACGCGAATGTAGCGCGAGAAAGCAGCGAAGCAGATGAACCGGGGGAAACCCCTTCCCCCTGCTGCCCACAACCCCCTTTACCTTTCTCTTTCTAAACAACTACAGCCGAGCAAGCGATCGCAGTCTGCGCGAGTTGCTGCAGCGGCCGAAGAAGTATCCCCACCCGTCACAGGACGAGTACCGCCGCGCCGTCGTGCGGCGCCTCCGGCAGATTTCCATCGAGCCTACCGACTTGGACGTCGCTCCGTTTCTCTCCTGCCCCACGCTTAACGCCCCGCTGACCCACGGCGATGGTCGCCCGTTCGGCGGGGTTGAGGAGCTCATCTGCACGCAGCTGCGAGAGGCTTACTTTGACTTGAACGTGCAGAGCCGCCGCCTCACGGCGCAGCGCCTTTCGAGCTACCTGTGGAATCAAGCCCTGACGCTGCGGCTGCACCACGTGGGCGGTGAAGCGGTGCTCGATGGGGATCTCGTTGCCCCCGCCTCTGTGCGGCAGCTCGCCAAGGACGTCGATGACCGGCAAGACTGGTTCCACACCTTTGGCGATCGCGTTTCCAGCGAGAACCGCACCCGCTACACCATCGAGGACGTCGTGCACCCCGGCTTCTCCTTCGACGCCATCACGCTGCCGGACAACATCGTCGGCGCCTACTACGAGCAGATTTGTGGCAAGTACGCGCTCGACTGGATGGCGCAGCACTCCCGCAGCGGTCTGCGCGACTTCCGCGAACCGCCGCGGCCGATCATTCGCAAGCCGCTGAACCTGTCCTACGACTACGACGCATCCGGCAAGGTGCTGACGTTGCGCTTCGCGCTCGAGCGCGGCTGCTACGCTAATGTGGCACTGTCGGAGCTCATGAAGTCGGTGCGCTGCCTCGGGTCCGAGCAGGTGACGGTGCTGCCGCTGCCCGAGGCGCTGTGGAGCCAGCTCGGCGACGCCGACCCGGGCTACGTGACGACGCAGCAGGACATCTACGAAGGCTACGAGGACGGCGTGGGTTTCATGAACGACGAGGCGCTGGTTGAGCTGGCGACGGGCTCGGAGACGAAGGTGTGGGACCACAGCGGGCCGCTGTTCCGCAACCCGTCCGAGGACCCGTTCCGGAAAGCACACGTCTGGGGTAGTCAGCACCTTCTGCGCAACTCGGAGCGGCGCGCGAAGGAGGCGGAGGACATGAAGCAGATGCTCTTCGACTACCCGCTGGCGAAGCAGATGCGGGAGGGCGAGGTGGACACCTACGCGGGTCACATCGTCCCACTGCCACCCAACGCGTCGGCGAAGCAGATCTACGCGAAGGTGATGCAGCGGAAGCGGCGCTACGCCGGGTCGCCGCGGGTGGTGCCACGAATGCAGCGCAGCACCTCGCCGTCGTCGCACCGCCGTGGCGGTCAGGGCGGGCAGAAGCTGCCGTCCTTCCAGTCACTCAACAAGAACTCCTGGAACTTTACCTGGTGAGGAAGAGAGTGCATAGAGAATATGGGTGGGGCTTCTCGAGAGCAGGCGGAGCTGATAAGTCCTGCTTCTGACTCAGCGACTTCGGGTAAAGGAGCAGAAAACAGAACGAACGCTGCTGTCACCGCGGGTCGCATCAAGGGCTTCGTCGCCGTCACCCTCGTTCAAAGACATAATGGCATGCGCAAACGAAACACATACATTTTTGTAAGCAAACACTAAAAAAAAAAAAAAGAGTACAGATGTAAAACTCAAAAGCCCTTTTTGATTTGATTGTTGTGTAGCTTACACAGGCTCTGAAAGTCTTGTCCGAGCTGCCGGGTCGGTCTCTGCCGTGTTTTTTTCGCTCCGCTAAATTATATTCTGCGAAGACAGCCGGACGAGAAAAAAACAGAGTTGCATCCCACGCACCTCCCGCCGCACCTTCTAGTAATTCACAGTCTTTACACTTCATTTTTTTTCTCCTTCTCTTTTTGTTTTCCGCCTTAGATTTTTAGGCGATAGCCTTTCTCAACTTCACAGAGAACGTCCTCAGTTGTCTCTCTCACGCGTGAAGCACGAAGCCGTTCGACCGCTTATCGATGTTCAGCACAGCTTACCGCGACGAGCCGCAGCAGGCATGGGGAGCGGCGACCTCGCCCTCGCCGGCAGCTGCCGTGGGCCGCCACCGCACGCCGCGCGACGACGCCCCGACCTACGACCCGCTGTTGTGGAAGGGTACCGACAACGCCTACATCACAAGCCTCGCCGCCTACACCATGACGCACCAGCCACCAACAGCGAGTGCACCGGCGAAGCCCCCTCTGCAGAAGTTCTTGGCTTCGTCGTGGAACTCAACGCCAGAGGAGGAGGCTGCGGCGCGTCTCAGCAAGTTCCATGCCGTGTACGATCGCCGCCCCTCCACCGTGCTTGGTCGGCTGCTGCAATTTCTTTCCTCGCGCTTCTTCCCTCGCTGGCACGAGGGCGTGCAGCCGGCTGACGTCATGGCGCTGCCGACAAGCGACCTGATTCAACTTATGCAGCTGGCGCTGGCGGCTGGCGAGGCGGACCGGTCGGCGATGCTCGCGCGTGAGCTGTCACGGCGCAAGCTGGCGCTGCAGATGGAGGCCGTTCCATCATCATCCGCTGCTGCCAGTCAAGGTGGGGACAGCAGGCGTGGCAGTGTCTTCCGTGATGCATCGCCGCCGCTGCACCACCACCACCACCAGCAACAGTCGCCGGCTTCTCCGCTGCCGCGTCCTGTGGGGCTTTCGGGCTACAGTGCCGTGCTTCCGCCGTCCCGCCAGCAGCAGCAGCAGCAAGCACCAACACCATCACCGCAGGCAAATCCGTGGGTTCCACAGGCTGCCGATGAAGCGGGGCGTGCGTCGTGGTCCGCTACGCCACCGATGACGCGCAACGCCTACACAACTGGCGACTACGCCCGCGCGAGCCGGCCCGTGAGTGTGGAGCGCACCGCGCTGTGGGATGAGGAGGCGGTGCCGCGTCCACCGTCGCAGGCGTCCACCGAGCAAGGCGCGCCGTCCTTCGGGAGCGACCTGAATCTGAGCTCGGTGCACGCCTCCGAGACCCACTCGCCGTGGCTCAGTAGCCCCAGGTGGAGCACACCATGGGCCACATCCGGCCCGCAGACACCTTTTTGAGCAAGAGATGTGAGCAAGTCGGCAAGGAGCACCTGGTGGTTAGCTGCTGTGCGAGGGACGCTTTGTGTTGCGTTGTTGTTAATAATAGATCGCGTAAGCTTGTGTCCGGCAGGTTACGCTCGTGTGTGTGTATGTGTATGTCTGTTGGTAGCAGATAGAATCCACTCATGTCTTTTTATTTTTCTTCTAATTCAGCTCGCTAAAGTTAACTCCATCGTGTTCATAATCATTTTTGGCACCTTTTGCAAACTTCTAGGTGCAGCCGCGGTGTGGCAGCCACAACGAAGCAGCTGTGTGCCTCTGGCTTTCAGCGATGTCGTCGGATGCTCTGATCTTTCCAACGCTGGTTTAATAATCCGCTGAACGTAAACTCTGCTCGCCAAGATCGACAACAACAGCATATGTTTTTCTATTTGTTTCTTCTTCGCTTTTTAGGGCTTTTCGGCAATTCTTCGTTGCTCTTAACTGTTTCCCTCTCCTGTTTCGAACGTGATTTCCGTGAACCAGAAGTGATTCACACAGCCGCAGTCGCAAGAGCGGCCGAGCATACACATACACACAGGCTCAAAGTGGTTCCCACTTATACATCCTATTGACCTTCACTCCCCAACGCACACTCCCTCATAGATTTAAACAAGTGCCCGTACGGCGTTTTTTTTTTTCACAATACAAAAAGAATTGCTGGTTCAATCTGCACTTTTCCATAAACTTTTGTCTTGCTCTTGTGGAATTGAAGAAAAGCTGCTGTATTTACACAAAGCACAGTTGCTGGTTAAGCCATTTTTTCTTTCTTTCGTTGTCGTTGTCGAAGCAGCACTCCTTTTTTTTTTCCTTTTCTGATGCTTGAATAATGGGCTCTCTCTTGAAGGAGATTCTCCTGCGCCACCAGCAGTGGGAGGCGGACGAGAAAGGTCAGGAAAATGCGCACGCTCCAGCTGCGGCTGCCACCGTCAGTGCTGCCGCGCCATCGTCCAAATTCGACAGCACTCCTCAATCCAGTGCAGAGGCGACAAAAGAAGAAGAGGGTGCCCAGCAGAAGCATTGCGTTGGTGTGCAAAAGGCACGCTACCGCACCCGACCGCCGGGCCTCCGCTCCGCAGCCTGCGTCAACGAGACATCCACAAGCACACCCACGCTGTCCTCTGCCGCGACGCGAACTGCCGGTGCTGCTGCCTCGCACTCAGGCAGCGCAGAAGCTCACACGTCCTTGCCCGCGACTGCTTTGAGCAGCGAGCTAAGCGCTGTGTTGTCTTCTTCTTCCATTGCGTCGCCGGTGCACCAGCCTTCAACCCCCTCGCTGACCGCCTCGCTAGCGATGCCCTTCACCCCTTACCCAGTCCAGCAAGAGATGGGCTCGGCCATCGCCAGCGTGCTCACGTCAAGCAAGCCGCACGTCGTGCCGATTGCCGTCGCAGAGGTGCCCACCGGCTGTGGCAAGACAATGGCGCTCCTTTCAGAGGTGCTGCGCTACCAGCAGCAGCTGAAGCGCATGACACCGAAGGAGGCTGAGGTGTACCTCCGGGCACGACAACCACCTTGGCAGCAGCGGCCGGCAACGCCGGCTGACAAAAAGAAAAGCAAAGCCGCGCGCCGCGTTCCGACTCGCGGGGCTGAGAACCAGGCGGTATCCAGTAGCGCCGAAACCGATGCGGCGGCTGAGAGCGACGAGAACGATGCCGAGGACGGCACAGAGGCGGCCTGGACAGTACCACGCACCTTCTTCAAGCACTTCCGCGTCGACTCGCAGCGAAGGATACGTGCCGAGTTGGACGTGACGGGCTCGCAGGAGCTGCGCCGCCGCTTTCTGTCGCCGCCGTGTACCATCTACTACGTCACCCGCACCCACGCCCAGCTGCGACAAGCCGTGCGGGAGCTGCGCCGCTTGGAAGGCGCGTCGACCGCCATTCGGATGAACATTCTCGGCAGCCGCAGCCACTACTGCATCCACCCGAAGGTGGTGCAAGCGAAGGGGAACCACACGCTGCCGGTGGAGGGCAACAACCTTGGCGAGGTGTGCGACAAGCTCGTCTCCGTGGGGCTGTGCGAGATGGTGGACAAGTACGATGAGCTGTCCTGCAGCGCTATCGGCGGCCCGATCGGCCACCAGCGCGGCATGATTTGGGACATGGAGGACCTCGTGCTGGAGGGCTCCAGCCACAGCATGTGCCCCTACTACGCCGCCCGCGACCTCGTCTTCTTCGCCGACATCAACTTCTGCACCTACCCCTACCTCCTCGACCCGCTGATCCGGCACGAGACGAAGATGGAGGCTGCGTTGAAGAACAACGCCGTCGTGGTCTTCGATGAGGCGCACAACATCGCTGCTGTGTGTCAGGACGCGCTCTCGCTGGAGTGTCCGCAGGGCGTCATCGCGGTCATCTTGTCCGAGCTGGCGCCACTGGTGGCGAATCATCACACCCTCGCTCGCCAGCCGACCGCCGTGGGCACCAAGGGCAATCTTGGCGACGGGTTCGCCACGCTGCAGTACCCGCGCGAGCTGTACCTCGGCTCCTACACCCTGGTCGAGATCTTCTCCTTCCTGAACGCTGTGTTCCACTCCCTCGACGCGTTCATAGAGCAGTCGCTGAGCAGCGCGGCAGGGGCCAACTCAGCCACCGCTTCCCACCCTCGCGGTGACAAGCGCTCGAGGGAGGGGGATGAGGGAGAGGACGGTTGCATTTCCGGCGCAGCGCTGGAGGACCACCTTCGCCGCGACATGGAGAGCTTTGTGCGAAGCACCACCGCAAGGTGCATGAGCGCTGGGCAACGTCTCCGTCCTGGCGCGAGGGCAGCTCCTGCGCTTGCCTCCCTCGATCTTTTCCAGCGCGCCTACAGCGTCATCATGTCCCTCGGCGTGACCTTCAACCCCTTTCTCTTTTCCGTCTTTGGCCTGTCAATGCTGAAGCGGTGGCTGCTGCTGCTCCGCTTTCTCTTCCAACGCTCCAAATCTTTTGTGCTGTCGGTGCGCCTCGTGACGACGGCGGTGGGAGAGGACGCTGGCGTCTCCGCTGGCCCTCCTCCTCTAATGCCTTCCTCAGCCACCGCAACTCGTGACGGTCAAAGAGCTGGTGCCGCCGCCGCAGCAGCAACGAGCTTTCCACAACGCGGCCACACAACAGCCAGCAGCTTTGGAGGAAACGGCAGTGGGACGGCGACGTCGGCTTCGCGTGCGGTGCTGCGGCCCCGCCCCCCCCCCCCCCCCCCCCCCCCTCCCCCCCCCCCCCCCCGTTGCTGTGCCGTCTGGCGCTCTTCCCCCCCTCCCACCCCCCGCCCGCGCTTGGGGGGGGGGGGGGGGGGGGGGGGGGGGGGGGGGGTGGGGCGCCCCCTGTTCCCCCCCCCCCCCCCCCCCCCCCCCCCCCCCCCGCCGGCCCCCCCCCCCCCCCCCCCCCCCCCCCCCCCCCCCCCCCCCCCCCCCCCCCCCCCCTCCCTCTCCCCCCCCCCTCCCTTCCCGGGGGGGGTGTTTTTTTTGGGGGGGGGGGGCGGGGGGGGGCCCGCGGGGGGGGGGGGGGGGGTTTTTTTTTTTTTTTCCCACCCCCCGGGCCCCCCCCCCCCCCCCGAGGGGGGGGGGGGGGGGGCCCCCCCCCGCCCAAAAAAAAACCCCGGGACACAACACCCCCGCGGCTTCTCCTTTTCTTCTCGCCTCCCCGGGCGGGGGGGGGGGGGGGGGGGGTGGTCGGTTTTTTTTGTTGCTGGGGGGGCGGGGCGGCGGCCCGGCCCCCCCCTTTTTTTTTTCCCCCTGCAGGGGGGGGGGGGGGGGGGGGGTTAAGGGGGGCCGGGGGGGGGGTGTCGTTTTCTCCCCCCTCCCGCCCCCCCCCCCCCCCCCCTGGGGGGGGGGGGGGGGGGGGGGGGGGGGGTCCCGGCGTGCCCCCCGAGACCCAAGGGGGGGGGGGGGGGGGGGGGGGGCGGCGCGGGCCCCCCCCCCCCCCCCCGCGCCGGGGGGGGGGGGGGGGGGGGGGGGGGGGGGGGGGGGGGGGGGCGGGGGGGGAGGGGGGGGGGGGGGGGGGGGGGGCGGCCGGGGGTGTGGGGGGGTGCCCCCTCTCCCCCCCCCCTTTTTGGTTTTTTGGGGGGCCTCGCGGGGGGGGGGCGCCGGGGGGGGGGGCGGGGCCCCCCCTTTACCCCCTCCCCCCCCGGGCGCCCCCCCCCCCCCCCCCCCCCCCCCCCCCCCCCCCCCCCCCCCCCCCCGGCGCGGGGGGGGGGGGGGGGGCCCCCCCGCCTGGGGGGGGGCCGGCCGCCCCTTTCAGCGCGTGCGCCGCACCGCCCACACGACCGCCACTTTATTAAAGGCTCCTTCCCCCCCCCCCCCCCCCCCCCCCCCCCCCCCTCTTCCCCCCCCCCCCCCCCCCCCCCCCCCCCCCCCCCCCCCCCCCCAAGGAAAGGGTTAGTGGCGTGGCGCCACCGTCCAACGAAGCTGCCTCGCTGCTGCAGTCGCCCTTTGCGTGCACCGCCGTGAAGCTGCTCTACGAAACGTGCCGCTCAACGGGTGATGTGCTGCGGCAGGACCTGCACGCCGCCGTTGCACTGCTCGCGGAGACCTTCGGCGAGGACGAGATGGCGAGCAGCCAAGAGTAGCAGTGGTTCTTTAACTGGCTTAAACGTCAGTGGGCAAGTGGCGAGAAGAGCACAAATGCAGAGAGTACATCTTCACACTACAACAGATTAAAATTGCGCAGAACGATCTTTTGACAGTGACGGCCTACGCATGCTGACGAAAGTGCCGATTTTTTTGCAAATCATTCTTCAGAAAACGTTGGCATGTGTTCTCGTTCTAGACTTCGCTATCCGTGCTGTGCCGCTTCATCTCCCTCTCTTTCTCTCGCTTTTCTCCTCTCTACCGTGCACCAAACAGAGCCCGCTGATAACACACAAACGCTAGCCGGTAGAAAGACAGCTTTTTTGGCCGCTCGACACCCACACACAGCTCACCTTTGTTGCTCGCTTCACTGTTCGCGTTGTGGTGCGAAGCGGCGAAAGCACCAACATGGGGCCGGCTTCAATGCGGTGGGTGGAGTGTCCCTTGCTGGACGATGGCGGCGCTACCCTGCACCCGCCCTCCTGCAGCGACGACGAGGACGAGGACACCGTCGTGGACCTCCTGAACCGCCGCGAGGGACACTGCGCCGCCGTCCTGTGTGAGGCCGACACAACCGATGCAGGTGCGTCGTGGGTGGTGGTGTGCGGGGGCTACACCAAGGGTATCGTTGCCGCCGCCCCGCTCGTCGCACCCGTCGCGCTGCTGCCGGCGCTGCAGTGGCGCGAGTTGCCGGTCGTGGCGGAGTTCGAGTGTGACGGTGCCTCCCTCACCACAGTGGACGCGGAGGAGACAAGTGGCGTGCCGTCTGCGCCTACTGTGTGCCACAGCGGCGCGGCGTCGGTGGCGTACCTGTTTGGCGGCTTTGACAGCGAGGTGGAACTCCGCAACACGCTCTACGCCGTCACTCTCACTGGCGAGAAGAGTGGCGGAAACGAGCCTTCGCGCATCCCTTCGCTGGTCAGCGTGACGGCGTTGGCAACCACCGGCACTGTGCCGCTGCCACGCGCTCGACATGGTGCAGGTGGCAGCCGTGGGCGGCTGTACATCTTTGGCGGTGAGACGGCGACGCAGGAGCAGACGAGCGAGCTCTACGTGTGTGATGTGCGCAGTGGGGTGTGGCGGTTGGTGGAGACGGCCGCGTCGTGCCCGGCACCGCGGCTGCTGTCGCTAAGCCTTGTCTTCGTTACGCCGACGACGTTTGTCTTCTATGGTGGCTCGCACTTTGTGCAGGGAGCGGTGCAGAGCTTCCGAGACGCCTGGAGTTTTGACGTCGACTCCGAGGTCTGGACGCAGGTCGCGGCAGATGCAGAGGACAGCGGGCTGCCGCGGTCTAACGGGCACGTCGGCGGTGCCGTGCTCTTGCCGCGGACCGCGACGGAGACTGGCTGCTCGTCTGGCAGTAATGCTCCTTTGCCTTTTCCATGTGCGGTGTTCGTGGGCGGCAAAAATATCTCGGAGGGCGACGACCGCATGAAGCTAATTCGCTTCTGCCCTGCAACGCGGGCCTTTGAAATACGTGTAGAGGACGCGCTGCCCGCCGTCAACACCGCCAGCGTCCCGCACTGGCGCTACACTCCGGCCCTCGTCGCCACAGAGAAGGGCTTGCTGCTTCTCGCAGGACAGTGCCGCCACGCGCAGGTGCCCTCCAGCTTCCTCCTCAGATTTGAGTAAGAGAAGATCATAACAAGAGAAAGAGCAAGAATTGCACTACGCGCAAACAAGCAGTTGGAAAGACGAGGTGTTCTCAATCGTGCGAAGGTGTATTCTCAAATCAATCCGATTTGAGCAGTGTGTGCTGGTGCCACTGCAGAGCGGTTGTTCCCTAACGAAAAGACACGCTGTAGTTGAATGTATTTGTCGGATGTGTGCTTCTGCACAAGAGGATAGCGGGATGCTAAGCTACGCTGAGAGGATTGCATACTAATTGCCATGCTGCCGTGCAGCTTCGTTAAGCCGCGCAATCTCCGCATTCATTTCATCTTCATCCTTCCTCGTCCTCTGGAATGTGTTTTTCTCTTTCTAAACAAGGTCGACACACACGTTGTGTGCTCACTCTGCGCCATGCTGCGCTTCACTAGCTGCCGGCTCCAGCCAAACAAGAAGCTCGCACCGCAGACCATCGTCAGCTCCCTCAAGCAGCGCGGCACCCGGGCCTTCTTCGGCTGCCCCGATTTCTACCTGCGCCACTTGACAGCCTACCTCGCCGATCACACCAACGCCGGCGAGTTTGTGGCCGCAACGAGCGGTGGCAACGCGATGGCGATGGCTGCCGGGAGCTACGTGTCCACCCTGCGCACCCCCTGTGTGCTCCTGCCCAATAGCAGCCTTGGCGACGCCATGAACCCCATCCTCACGCTCTTTTCGCAGGACGCCTACCGGATGCCCTGCCTCATGTTGGTGAGCTGGCGCGGGAAGCCGGAAACAGCGGACGAGATCGCGATGCCCGGGCTGGCGGCGCAGGGGCGGACGACGGAGCACTGCCTGACGGCGGTGGGCATCCCTTACTCAATCATCGGCGACAGTCTCGACATCGACGTGAACTGGGACGTCGTGGTCGACAAGGCCTTCTTTCACCTGAGCACGGCCAAGACGCCCTTCGCGATCCTCGTCGAGCCTGACACGCTGGAGGCCTACGCGCAGCACCGACCCGACGCCGACGCGCTGCCGCCTGCGCCGCTGGACCTCGACACAGTGACGGACCAGGTGTGCCGGCAGTTCAACGCGACGGACGCCTTTGTGTGCAGTGGTGGCAGTGTGCAGGACTCGCTGCGCCGTGCGCGGGCCAAGCACGCGAGCCCCGGCATCACAGGAGCGACGGCGGCGCAGGACTGGCTGCTCGCCGACTCGATCGGCCACGCCTGTGGAGTGGCGACCGGTGTGGCTGTCGCGCAGCCGACGCAGCAAGTGGTGTGCCTGGAGGGCGATGGCGCGGCCCTGCTGCACCTCAACGGAATGGCGACTGTCGGTGGGCTGAGCGCGCTGAAAGACGCGAGCACCGGCGCCGGGCTGCTGCGCAACCTGAAGCACGTCGTAGTGAACGACGGCGTGTACTCTTCGGCTGGTGGGCAGTCCACCGCCGCCTTCGACCTCTCCCTCACCGGAGTGGCCAAGTCGTGCGGCTACTTTGCAGTGCGGGAGGAGCCGGTGGTGGAGCTGGGCGATCTTGTTGCCGCCCTCGCGGAGCTGCGCCAGTGCGACGGTCCTGCGTTTCTGGAGGTGGTCGTGCACAGAACGCCTGCGGTGCCACCGGCGGCGGGCGAGAGTCGCGACTTGCCGCTGGAGAAGCAGTCGTTTGCTGACTTCATGACGAAAAACAACACGTCGAGCCGCTAGCGACGGTGTCGTTTGGTTGTGATGCTACTCTGCGCGAAAGGAAGGTCGGTGATGCTGGAGAGAGCAAGAAGAGATCAAAAATTAAAGACAGATGTGGAGGCGGATAGAGGGTTGGGAAGGTGTGCTGGGCAGCGGTGCGATTTTGCCCTCCGGAATTACGGCTGTGTTTCTCGATGTTATGCTTTCGCCTAAGTTTCATGAATGCACTGGGGAAAGTCTTGAACAGAGGCTTGTCGTGGGCCTAGTGACTGCTGCACGGCGCTTCGTGAGTGTATCTGACAGGAAGTCAGGCGACTAGTCTAGGGCCGTCTGCAAACACAGGCACACAAACGTGCCGGCTTCCGTTGGGATGGAGGCCGCACTGCAGTCTCTTTCGATTTCTTCTCTGCTGTCCTGTCGCAACAATGCAATCCAAGAAAGCACGTCTTTTTTTTTTCTTCTCCTTCTGCTAAGTGCCGGTGCTCACCGGACTCTCTATGGAGGCACCATCAAAAAAAAAAGAAAGAATTAAATAAAGAAAAAAAGGAAGCGTTGGCGTCGGTGTTGTGTGTGTTCACGTGCTAAAGAGAGAGCATGTTCACCTCATCACCTCATTCCTTAACGGCGTGTGCTTTGATAGCCCCACAAGGAAACTGCGATATCTCAGCTTTTTTCTTTCCTTTTCTTCTCCTCGTGTGTGCGTGCTTTGTCATGCGTTTCACTACTCGAATCCACGGCACTGTGCTTTTCACATCATCTCTGCCCCATCAATTTAACACTCCTATCTTCTGACTCCTCTGTTTTTGCGTTTTGCTCTTCTCTCCGATAATGAAAGGGCTGTGAGCGGCGCTCGTTCACAACTTCACGCCGACATACACACACACATGGCTGAGAATTTGCAAAGCTTCCAGAACGGACCGCCAGTTGGGGTTTGGCGCTTTCCGGCAGCGGAGTGCGCTTTCGTCTGTTTTTGTCTTGTGAGATGTTAGGGCGCACTTACCCTCTTGAAGAAGGAGAGCCAAGTCCGCATCCTTTTCTTCTTTTTTTTTTGTCTCTTTCTCTCTGCGTCGCCTAAGGCGTCTGTTAATTTTTTTTTTTTTAGACAATTCTGCTTTCTGTTCTCGCTCCTCACTTTGGATACACGCACCACAGACGCGGTATCGCTTCTGTTTCCATCGAAGGGAAAGATAGTTGTTGGAATCATTGCGGCGCGGTTGGGGGCCGCTTTTGAGTTTGTGCCGCGACGTTTGGTGGGCTGCCTGCTGTGGCGGTGCTGGCCGTTGTGGGGTTCTCTGGAGAGGCGCACTCGCCGTCACTGGCGCCGTCCTCGGACACGTTCTCCTCCTCCTCTTCCTCTTGCGCTTCACCGTGCAGGGGCGACGACGTGGCCGCTGGTGGCGGTGCTCCGGCCAACTGCTGTTCCCGCAGCGCCTGTGCACGCGCATCAGCACGCAGCGCCCGGCGTGCCCACCGCTTGATGCTCGTGTCCGTCGGCTCGGGGTAGCGCACTCCCCACGACTGCATGCTGAGGATCACGTCGCGGAAGGAGCGGAAGGTGGGCTGCAGGTCGTTGTCGTGCGTCGGCCGCGGCAGGGGCATGGAGGTGTTGTACGGGTCGAGGTCCTCCCTGCGCGGGATACCGCCGTACGGGTCGTACACGAAAGGAAGCGTCTCGATGGGGACCTTTTCGGGTTTGATGTAAAGGTGGTAGTCCGGCACCGGCGGCGGTGGTGGCGGCGGTGGTGGTGGTAGCGGTGGCCGCGCAGAGGGCGAGGCGAACGGTGGCGGTGGTGGGCGTGCGAAGGCCGGCGGCGCCTCGCTGTAGTAGTGGCCGCCCCTCCCCGCCGAACGCTGCCCGCTGCTGTTGTTGTTGTTCTGGCCGCCGCCCCTCCTCATTGCTTGCGAGAGAGGCGTATTGTAAAGTGGAGGTGCGTGTTGTCGTGGAGAGAAGAGCACGACCAAAAAGTGGCAAACACAGAAACGACACCTGAAAAGAAAAAAAAATACAACGCGAAACACAAAAGCTCGTGCTCCTCGCGTGCGGCGGGAAGCAAAGAAAACAAGCAAAAGAAGACCTAAACGGGACGATATTTTTGTGACAGACACACACGCTCAGAAAATAGACGAAAAGTCGAAAAAAAAAGAGGGAACAAAAGGGCAACGTGAAAGGAGGTACAGGACAGGGAAAAATGCCGAGTTGAAGACTGTCGACAAAAGAGGGAATACACGAAGGCGGAGAGGGTTCGCAGTGTAGCCGAGAACTGGCCTTCGACGACAAACTCCTCGCAACTGCGGGTCCGCTCGACACGTATTAAAGTAAAGAGATAATTGTGATAATGGGTAATAGCAAAGCTTAGGAACACAGTAAAAAGAAAAAAGAAAAGTAAGACAACTTTAACGACGAGTGTCAGTCACGACAGAACGTCTAGCAAGCAAACGGATGAGAAAAGGAAACCAAATTGGGACACACAAAGAGGAATGGAAGAGGGAGAAGTAAAGATACGGTTTGACGAAAGAAAAGAAAACCAAAGAAAAAATGATCTAAGCAAAGGGGGATAGAGAAAAGAGAAAAGCACTGGGAGAGAAATAAAAGAAGAAGGCGTCTTGTTACGTTTTCTAGACCGCAAACTCGGAAGAAAACGTGCGACAAGTCTGTGAAGAGAAAGAAATAAATGAAAAGTCAAACAAAGCAAAAAAAAAAGTGAGCACGATAGTCTGTGAGAACTGAGACGGAAGCGAAGAGCCGTACGTCTTGTTCAGCTTTGTCGGTGTGCGGCGAGGGCAACTTGGTACGCGTGTTCAGAAGAGAAGATACAAACGCGCAGTACGCCGTTGCCTCTACCTGTAGCCTAAAATGAATGGTGGGGTGTCTTTGGCAGCGCGCGATTGGTGTATCGACAGCTTTCTTACTAGCACTGTGAATTCCGAGAAATTGTGTAAAGAGCAGAGGGAGGGTTCAGAGACGAGGCAGTAGAGCGAATCATTTAGACCTAACACAAGTAAGCGGAGTAACACCGTCCGTGACACGGCCGTTAGGAAAGCAAAACGGCACCATCACAAGGGCACTAAAAGACAACTACAAACAGCAAGTACTCTTTCACGTGCTCCCGCCGAGAAGATCATTGCTTTCACAACATATGACAAACAACACGCAACAAATCCACAGAAACTGGTGTCGCTTAGCTGCTTCTACGATTCGGCGCTCAGCCTAGGCGTCGGCCTACCGCGGCTCCGTCGCTAGGTCGGTTTGCCGGCGCTGAAGGGTCTCGCCTACGCTTCGGCCTACCGCTGCTCCGTCGCTAGGTCGGTTTGCCGGCGCTGAAGGTCCTGGCCTGGGCGCCGGCCTACCGCGGCTCCGTCGCTAGGTCGGTTTGCCGGCGCTGAAGGGTCTGGCCTACGCTTCGGCCTACCGCTGCTCCGTCGCTAGGTCGGTTTGCCGGCGCTGAAGGTCCTGGCCTAGGCGCCGGCCTACCGCTGCTCCGTCGCTAGGTCGGTTTGCCGGCGCTGAAGGTCCTGGCCTACGCTTCGGCCTACCGCTGCTCCGTCGCTAGGTCGGTTTGCCGGCGCTGAAGAGTCTGGCCTAGGCGCCGGCCTACCGCTGCTCTGTCGCTAGGTCGGTTTGCCGGCGCTGAAGGTCCTGGCCTACGCTTCGGCCTACCGCTGCTCCGTCGCTAGGTCGGTTTGCCGGCGCTGAAGGTCCTGGCCTACGCTTCGGCCTACCGCTGCTCCGTCGCTAGGTCGGTTTGCCGGCGCTGAAGGTCCTGGCCTACGCTTCGGCCTACCGCTGCTCCGTCGCTAGGTCGGTTTGCCGGCGCTGAAGGTCCTGGCCTACGCTTCGGCCTACCGCTGCTCCGTCGCTAGGTCGGTTTGCCGGCGCTGAAGGGTCTGGCCTAGGCGCCGGCCTACCGCTGCTCTGTCGCTAGGTCGGTTTGCCGGCGCTGAAGGGTCTGGCCTACGCTTCGGCCTACCGCTGCTCCGTCGCTAGGTCGGTTTGCCGGCGCTGAAGGGTCTGGCCTAGGCGCCGGCCTACCGCTGCTCCGTCGCTAGGTCGGTTTGCCGGCGCTGAAGGTCCTGGCCTAGGCGCCGGCCTACCGCGGCTCCGTCGCTAGGTCGGTTTGCCGGCGCCGAAGGTCCTGGCCTACGCTTCGGCCTACCGCTGCTCCGTCGCTAGGTCGGTTTGCCGGCGCTGAAGAGTCTGGCCTAGGCGCCGGCCTACCGCTGCTCTGTCGCTAGGTCGGTTTGCCGGCGCTGAAGGTCCTGGCCTACGCTTCGGCCTACCGCTGCTCCGTCGCTAGGTCGGTTTGCCGGCGCTGAAGAGTCTGGCCTAGGCGCCGGCCTACCGCGGCTCTGTCGCTAGGTCGATTTGCCGGCGCTGAAGGGTCTGGCCTACGCTTCGGCCTACCGCTGCTCCGTCGCTAGGTCGGTTTGCCGGCGCTGAAGGGTCTGGCCTAGGCGCCGGCCTACCGCTGCTCCGTCGCTAGGTCGGTTTGCCGGCGCTGAAGGTCCTGGCCTAGGCGCCGGCCTACCGCTGCTCTGTCGCTAGGTCGGTTTGCCGGCGCTGAAGGTCCTGGCCTAGGCGCCGGGCTACCGCGGCTCTGTCGCTAGGTCGGTTTGCCGGCGCTGAAGAGTCTGGCCTAGGCGCCGGCCTACCGCTGCTCTGTCGCTAGGTCGGTTTGCCGGCGCTGAAGGGTCTGGCCTACGCTTCGGCCTACCGCTGCTCCGTCGCTAGGTCGGTTTGCCGGCGCTGAAGGGTCTGGCCTAGGCGCCGGCCTACCGCTGCTCCGTCGCTAGGTCGGTTTGCCGGCGCTGAAGGTCCTGGCCTAGGCGCCGGCCTACCGCTGCTCCGTCGCTAGGTCGGTTTGCCGGCGCTGAAGGTCCTGGCCTAGGCGCCGGCCTACCGCTGCTCTGTCGCTAGGTCGGTTTGCCGGCGCTGAAGGTCCTGGCCTAGGCGCCGGCCTACCGCGGCTCTGTCGCTAGGTCGATTTGCCGGCGCTGAAGAGTCTGGCCTAGGCTTCGGCCTACCGCTGCTCCGTCGCTAGGTCGATTTGCCGGCGCTGAAGAGTCTGGCCTAGGCGTCCGCCTACTGCGGGTTTGCCGCTAGGTAGTTATGAGCCAATTAGTGTGTGGTATATCTTTGACTTCAATTGGTTTCAGTGTACATGGGTTTCGTGGAGGTTGATTGATGCATGCTATTGCGGTTTTAAGTCTATTGACTGCTCGTGGTGGAGTGCCGTATCTTGGCTTGTTGGGTGTTTGTTTTGCAGCAGTAGTGCTTCTCGATGCGTGTATCGGGAGTGTGTTGTGAGCGGGTAAAAAGTAGCAGAGGACAAGAAATGTCGATGGCGAGAGTGTGGTGTCGATAGTTTTGCGGGGAGTTGGGGTTCTGGGCGTTGTAGGAGAAGCTAGTGGTACGCGTCAGCGTGTAACCGAAAGCAGCAGCAATAGCAGAAGGGCATCAGCGTTGCGGCTCGGTTTTGGGCTTCGTGAAGCTCAGCGGTGCGAAGTGACGTCGCGGTGAAGAACAGTGTCACATCCGAATATAATAAGTGGGTTGGTGGTAACGGTGGAATGGGGGAGGAAGGAGAGCGGCGCTCTGTCGCGACGGAACCCGTAGACGCGGAACAGAAAAACAAAACACGCTCTTTTTGTTGAATGAAGGGACAAGAGGCAAAGGAAAAAAGAAACCTTGAGTGACTGCTAAGCCTGAAGGCAGTGGAAGAATGAAAAGAGAGCGAGAGAAGGACGCACTTGAAGCCCACAGCTGTCGTGGTGCTTGTGAGTACGCACAGCACTCTGCGAAAGTAAGGCGGAGAAGAGAACAGAAAAGAAAAAAATAGAGAGTGGGGCACAGGGCAGCACTTGGTGTATAAAAAAACAGAAGATAACAAGAAGGGGAAAAATAAAACACGCATGCTGTAAAACTATTGCTGCTGCCCTTCGTTAGATCGTTGCTCCAGTTTTTGCGTAGCTCATGTTGAGCAGTATCTCGTCCTGGAAGGATGGCATCAACTCGAGGGGAAAGTCGTGGCCAAGTCTTGGAAAGATCACGAGTTTTGCATTGGGGATCAGTTCGGCCAGGTGGTACCCGTTCGCTACCGGAATCAGCGGGTCCTTGGCGCCGTGCATCACGAGCGTCGGACACCTCACCTTCCGGAGCCCCTCCGCGCGACTTGAGGCCCGCATGACGGCTGCTGCCTGCCGCGGCATGCCGCGGTTGTCGTGCACGCCGTTGCGCTCGTAGGAGAACTTGATGTACTCGCGGACGGCGTCCATGTTGGACTGGTAGGCTCCCTGGCTTAGGTAGTTGATGAACCACACCATGTGGTCCGCCCGATCTGCCGCGCTGTTGCTGCGGGGCTGGACGAGAAAGCGCGCGTAGTGGAGGAGGCTCGGGTCCGTCGTGTCCCTCCCGCCGGGGCTGGAGAAGAGAATGTTGAGGCTCAGGACGCGCTCGGGGTGGTGGATCGCCATGAGCTGCACGAGCATGCCGCCCATGCTCAGACCAAAGACATGTGCCTTTTCAATTTTCAGCGCCGTCAGCAGGCCAATGCCGTCCTCCATCATGTCCTGTAAGCGGTAGGGAAGGTGCTCGCCAATGGAGAGCCACTCCGGCAGGCCCAGGCGGATTAGCGCGGGTGCGCCGTACTCGTCGAAGTGCGTGGAGAGTCCCATGTCGCGGTTGTCGTAGCGGATGACGTAGTAGCCCTTGCTCACGAAGTGGTTGACAAAGCGCAACGAGAAGCCGAGGAGGGAGGTGCCGATGCCCTGCACCAGCAGCAGGCAGGGATTGGACGGGTCGCCGAAGGTGTTGTAGCAGATGGTGACTCGCTTGCCGGTGCTGGCGCAGGTGCCCACCTCGATGAACTTATCCTCGAAGTCGCCCAGCAGCTGCCGTGCCGCAGCCGACAGCGGTGGCGACACGTACGCGTCTTCCGTCGCGCCGTGCGTGGGCGAAAGCGACATGGCGCACGATTGTGAGAACTGTCTGAGTTTGGATGTACGCAGATGTGGTGATGGTTGTGATGCTGAGAGGAGAAGAGTGCGGAGGTTGCTGGTAGGGGCTGACCGAAGAAAGAGAGGCGAAGGTGAGGAGAGGCACATTGAAGTGCAATGGGCAGCTTGCCACAGCTTGTTGTCAGCTGTAGATACACACACACATACACACAACGTCATGTGCTGGTGGTCCAAAAGACGGCACTCTTCATTGCTGAGTGTGAACATTTGCATTAAAACGACACACACGACAGTTCCAGTGGAGCAGCACAAGCGATTTGAGTCCCTCATAGAGAGAAAAGAAAGGCAACATTTCTTTACAACGGATATAAGAGTAATCTGACGAACACAAACTTAACGGAAGGGAGAGAAGAGAATATGTCAAAAAGGCCGAAGGAATAATAATAGAAAAGAAGAGCTGGCACGCACACTCACACATACGCACACGGGTACACTCTTAGTAGGGGGGATCAATGATAGAGAAAAGCAGAAGTAAGCACCGGCAGAAGGGCGGTTATTTATTTTTTTCTTTAACTTGCGACACACTATGTACGTCAATTAAACCTTTTTTGGAGCATTGCAAAGCCTCTTACAAGTCGGAGGAACAGAACTGCGAAGGCGCTTGGCGAGACAAGGCAGATGACGGACAACAATCCACTGCGGGGCTCGTGAGGACACACACACAACTGCGGATGCTTATCAGAAAAGAAAAAATAATAATAATAATAAAAGAGGAAGAAATCAGGAAACGAAGAAAAGTGTGCAGCTCTCACAGAAAACGAGAAAGACAAGAAGAGTAGTTGTCGTAGCGAAGGGTAAATTTCGATGAGCCAAGGAGTATCGTAGCGCAAAAATACCCGAGTGACCACACAAGATAAAGAAAGACAAAAAAAAAATAAAAAACACTCACCAAAGGTGGAAATAGTGGGCGTGCGAGAGATGCTTTGCGAAGACGACATTCAGCAAAGCAAAGACACACAACCTCAGGGAACGCACAAAAAGACACCACAGCTGTTTTTTTTTTCCGGGGGTCTGTGGTTCAGCTTTGATACTGCTTCTTGTTGTCGGTCTTGATGTGCAAAGCGCCTCTACTGCGTTGGTGCTCTTACCACTTGGCATTGCGTTCCCGCGCGGGCAGCGACGGCGCAACACCCAAAGCACCCACGCTGCCAAACCCAGCGGCGGCGGCGTTGTGGTGGGCCATCTCCATATCCTCGTAGAGCCCTGTGTCGGAGTACACCGACGCACGCCGGTGTCGCCGCTTGAAGATGAACTGCAGCACCACCATCACCTCCGCTCCCACCGCGAAGGCGATGGCGATGACGAGGCCCGCGATCCACGCCTTGCTTGCCTTCGTGTTCGTACTGGTCCAGTTGTCGGCCTCCACAACACCTGCGATGTTGCCGGCTTTCACCGCTGACACAAAGGCGTCTAGCACGGCCTTGTCGGCCTGCACGTGGACAAAGCTGCGGTAGTACGCCTCGTCAGCTGTGTTGCCCGCCGAGGACGGGACCTGTTGCCAGTAGCCGCTGCTCTTTTTCACCGCCATTGTGTCCTGAACCGCGTAGACGGTGGCTGACGTGCCCTTGCTGGCGCAGAAGCTCGAGATGATCTGCTCAGCCGTCTGCTGCGCCGCACCGCTCACGACCACCGTGAGGAGACGCGTGGTCTCGCCGGTGAGGACAATGGATGGCTCGCTGGAGGCGGAGCCGGCGCTGCTGGAGCTGGAGCTGGAGCCGGAGGCAGCAGAGTTGGATGGGAGCACTGGGGCTGGCTTGGAGGCGCTGCCGGAAGCTGAGGTTGCTGCCGCGGAAGATGACGAGGAGGATGTCGACTTGCTCGACTCGTCCTCCGGTGTGTCGCTGCTGCTTTTGCTGCTGGAACTTGCTGTGGCATTGGGAGCAGCAGAGCGGGAGTCGCTGTCACTTGCCTTGCTCGCACTCTTGGAGCTGCTGTCCTCGGCAGAATCGTCTGAGGACTCTACCGGCGCTGCCGTCGTGGCGGGTGCTGAGCCGGAAGCTGCGCTGCTGCTGTGGGAACTGCCGTCTGTGGTCGTACCGCTGCTGCTGCTGCTGCTGCTGCCCTCTCGGCTCGGCTGAGCTGCTGTGCTCCCTGTGGAGCTGCTGCTCTCTGCGACGGTAACTGACGATGCGGATGCCGCCGAGCCACCGGCAGAGGCGGAGCCAGGGGCGGCATGATGCGACGACGACGATGACGACGATGTTGCGGCAGTGGCGGAGGAGGATGCCCCCGTTGCGGAGCTGCTCGGCTGCGGCGCCGTTGTCACCGTCGCGGCGGAGGAGGAAGAAGCAGCTGCTGCAGCACTGGCGCCGCTCTCGCCGGCACGGCTCTCTTCCGTGGAGTCGGCGAGTGCCTCGACGTAAGCGTCGCGGCGTCGAAACGGGTGCGCACCGTCCACCACTCTCACGCGCAGCGCCTCCCGCGCCTGCAAAGCGCGTGTCTGCGGCACGAGTAATCTGCCGTGTGCGGTGGAGGAGCAGCCGCTCAGGAGCAGCACACAGCAAAGCACCAACACCGCTGCCATCAGTCGGAAGGCCTTCGTGTGCGTGGACATTCTAGGAGCAACACAACGATGAAAACAGTTTTTTTTGTTTTGATGTTGATATATCTTTTATGTAGCGCTTACTCACGTCGCAAGAAGCGGAGCTCAAGAGATCTTCAGTGAAGAAGAAAAGCACGAGTCGCACTTCTTGAAAAAAAAAATACAATGAGAAAAACAAGTCGGGGGTAATAAAACAATAGCGTCGCTACTCCCGCTTTTCTTTACCTTTTTTTTTGTGTTGCGAGCAACGATCGTCGATAAAAGTAGAGAAAAAAAATCAGAGTGGCTTATTTAACTGAGGCGAAAAAAAGAAAGAAGCGGGATTCAACACACACACCGTGTAACTTACGGTTCTGGAGACGGACCGCCTAACGAAAGAAGCAAAGGTAGGAGATTATGGACGAAATGAGCCGAAATTGGAAACAAGTAAAAATAAAAAATTAAGAAAAGGGGGAAAAAGTAAAGAAACAACAAAAAAACAATTAGTAAGAATAAGAGAGGAGAGAAGAAAAAAACAAATAAAAGAAACACTGGTGACGATGTACCGACGCAGGGTAAGCGTTGATTTGCGTTATGTATGGAGAAGCGAACACAGAAAACAGTTTTTTTTTCTGGGGAAGAGAGAACGAGAAGTGCGTTCAGTTAAAAGGACGGCGGTAAGACAAGAGCTGCGTAACGCGAGGGTGAAGAAGGGAGTGAGGGGAGAGAAGAAAGAGAATGAGAGATATGAAAGCAGGCCACTGAGAGAGATTATTGTATGTGCATCGTTTAGTGCAGTAACACACATATCACGCTTCAAACCCACCACAAATGCACCTCTTTTTTACGGTCCTTGTTTCACATGATTGGCTGGAGTGGTAACGCTGCAAGTCAGCGGGTCTATTTGTATCACACCTCATCTATGAGACACTGCAGAACTTTACCAACAACAAAAGAGAAAACCACGGAGTGCTACGAGGAGTCTGTTGTGGTTCCGGTGATCGTGCTGCTCGTGGGGGTGCTGTAGGACGAGTACGAGGACGTCAGAGTGGAGCTGCTGTATTGATTGCTGCCTCGCGAAGCCGCCGCCTGTACTGCTTTCCTGGCACCTCCTGCCGGCGTAGTAGAGACAGGTGCAGCGACCCCGCGCTCGGCTCGTGCCCGCAGCGCGGCTGTCTGACGCTGCCGAAAGAGTTCCTCTGTGCTGCTGACGGTGCTACTGTCAGTGTCGTCCACTGTTGACGCAGCTTCGGTACCCCGCGTCTCCGTCGCTGCTGGGATCGGTGGACACTTCTGACGAGCCCGTGTCGCTCGTAAAAGCATCGGAGGAGTACGCGTCATCGGCGTCGCTGTCCTCCCTCTTTAACGCCTGCCCTCCCTTGTTGGCTTGCGTCGTGGAGGCACTGAAATTGGCGGGTCGCCACGGCCCTTTGCGGTAGGGCACTGGCTCCTCTGCGTACGCCTTCACCACCTCCACCTGCACCGGTGGCCGACTTGACGGCGCATCGGCATTCTCGCGAGCGGCAGCGTGAAACGCATTTACCTGACACGCGTGGGCCGTCTCGTGAGCGTCGAGTTGGCGGCGCATGTCCACCACCTGCCGTCGCAGAGCGTAGAGGTGCATCGCCAGCTCCTTCTTCGCCTCCTCCGGGAGCGCCGCGTCGCTTCGGTTCGCCACTACGGCGTCAAAGGAAGTGCGCACACCAGTGTTACTTGACTTTTCCGGGACCGTGAGTCGCGCTTGAGCAGAAGTGCTTGTGTCAACGGCTGCTGTTGGCTCAAGCTGGAAGGCGCAGATGAGCTGCTGATTGGCATCGTCGAGGGCGAGTGTCTTCAGCACGCACTGCTGCAGCCGGCGTTGGAGAGAAAGAGTGACGTCGGCAAGCAATTCTTCATGTACGCCGGCGCGCCTGTCTTGCTCGCGACAGTGACGCTCATCGACGGCAGCATCCCCCATGACGTCTGCTTGCACTGCGGCCTCTTTTGCTGTGTTCTCAGGTTTGGGGAAGCGAGGTGAGGCTCCGCCATCGCGTCCATCTACGAGTGCTGCTACTGCTGTTGCAGTGGGAAGCGGCTGGCACACTTCCTCTGCTGTGAGTGGCGGTGGTGTGGAGACGTGCGGAGTTGCAGCAGCCTCAACAGGCGAAGGCGATCGCTCACTTTGCGTCTGGGGAAGTGAGAAAGGTGGGGCAGCCGGACGCTTTACAGAATCTTCTTCATCGGGAGAGGCGACTACCTTGTCTGGTTGCGTGTTGCGATCGAGGTGCTGCACCAAAGTGGTGAGCCAGGACGGCCCGTGCCGGAGTCCAGATCCGCACTCGGCGCTTAAATTTGTGTTCAAAAATGCACGCTGTGGGTCGCCGTACGGATCGCTGAAGCGACGGGCATACGCGAGGCGAAGATGGAGAGGCACATCCATCGCTCGTTCGTCTACGGGGAACAGGTGGGGAAGAAAAAAAAGAAGAGGAGGAATAAACGCACAAGCAGAGATGGAAAATGAGGAGCACGAAGAGGCAGCCGGTAGTCACATCGGAGAGACACGTAGCAGTAAATGAATGGCGTGACACGGAGGCAATGACGGAGCAGCTGAAGGCAACCATAAGGCAGCCAACGAGGCCACCATACTGACAGATTGACCCCCAAAGAAAGAAGAGAGACGAAGCAAGCATATCTTTGTGTTGCTGCCGCGACAACACTAACGAGGAAGTGGTGTAGCGCCTGTTTTGCACAAGCCACTTCGAATCAACACCATTGCACGACACAATGCTGTCTCCTCCCGTCTTTCGTCGCCTTTCGGGAGTGTAAAGTTCTTCAACGCTTAGCTCCGCGATGCCACACAGACACACAAAGAAGAAAACGCCCTTGTGCCTCACCGCACGCTGATATGCTTTTTTTTTTTTGGTGGATGCGTCCGCAACGCATGCAGTGTCTGTGTGTGTGGGTCTCAAAGAAAAAAAACAATCTAGAGAAAAAAAGGTAAAACGGTAAGAGGAAAATGCAAAGGAACAGCATCAACCAACGCGATGCGCGAGAGGTGGAGACGACAGCGCACGCAACACCGCTCCCCTCTTCTCCTTCAGATGCTTTCGTGCGCACACAACTAGAATGGAAAACAGGCACGGCGATCGTACCATTCTCCTGACGATACGAGCGGGGAAACATGCGAACGGGCAGGCGGGTTCGCAGCAAAAAAACAGACTGTTTCACAAATTCCGACAACGATGGTCACGGCAGCAACAGCGACGACCAAACAGTCAAGCGATCGACGTCAAGGTGCACTTCAACGCAAAATGAGGGACTGGTACACGACATCCTCCGGCTTGCCAATCAGAATGATTGTCTCCGGCTCCGCCTTCTTGTTCTCCGAGTACAGCGTGATGGAGAGCGACTTGTACACGTTCGTCGACGACATGAACCCCGTGCTCTCCTTCCGCACATCACACGAGACAAGCCCCTCGTTGCCACTCGCTGGGTTCTTGAGAGTGAAGAGCATCTGCAACCGGCGCTGCTTCAGCCCGAGCAGATCGGCCAGCTCGTAGGAGCCGCTGCGGATGCGGCGCAGCAACGGCAGCCTGAAGCCACCCACCGCGTTGTAGGCGCGAAACTCGCCGGTGCGGGGATGCGAGCCGAGGTGCTGCACCACCTTTTCGTTGTGCATCACAAGGGCGATGGACTGGTTGTAGACGGTCCCCGCGTTAATGCGGTAGCGACGCACGAGCGACAGCGCCGTGGTGTAGCAGATGAGGCACGTCGCGAAGCCGCCCATGAAGCCGAGCCGCGCCACCGTCTGCAGGCTGAAGCGCGACAGCACCACGTAGCCCTTGAAGAAAATATAGATCGTCACGAGCGTCGCGAGAGTGCCGGCGGCCACCTTGGCGTAGAAGATCACGTTGTCGGCTGGCAAGCCAAAGATGGTGCCGCCGTAGCGCGCCGTCGTCTTGTCGTAGGCGACGTCGTCCAGCTTCACCTTGTTCTGATGACGGCCGAAGACGGAGTCGAGGAAGGTGCGACGGGAGGTGTACATTGTCCCACGCGGCAACAGCGGAGAGGAGGACGAAGGTGTAGAGTGGAGGGGGTAGCGGCGACCAGCGTTGGCCATCCGCGCCACACCCGCCAGTGCGTATGGTGCCTGCAACCTACGGAGCATAATTAACGAGCGAGAAGGAAGAGAGAGAAAGAGAGATGCCTTTTTTGGTTGAAGGCGTTGTCGTGTACTACAGTGCTGTTGGCGGTTTTGCAAAGTCCTAAATAAAAACGCGAAAATAAGAAGATAGAAATCAACTAAAGTGGATCTACTGACAAAAGTGAGCTGTTTTGTTTTGCTGGTCCAAGTGAGCCACTGGTGTGTGTGTGTGCGTGCCTATAAGAAAGGAAACAATAAAGAAGAAGAATGGATGAGAATCGCGTGCGTGGAGAGAAGATGCTGTGTTTGAGCAACAGCTGCAACAGACGACAGCGATCTTTTTTTTTTTTGATGACTGTAATTGACACGCACGCGATCAGGACCCGGCGGCGCAGACGACAATGTGCTGTGTCGGGTGGCGCAGCGGCGATTTATGGAGCTCGCCACGCATTTCGAACGGCAATGGAAAGCAAGGTGAGGATGATGGGGCACGGAAGCGACGAGAATGAAAGCAGGGCGGGAGACGAACAAGAGTGTTCAGCGCAATTCACACAGAAAAAAAAGACAAACTCCCTTACCAGTATCACACGCATACGCTTGATCGGAAGCTGACAACAGCTGTCGTAGCCTTGAGCACTTTCGCGCTCACTTTAAATGAGTCGCTGAACGACCATTGGTAGGTCCACTGCAGCGACAGAGAAGTGCGGGCATAAATAGATTTTTCCTCAGTGTTTTCCTTTTGTTCACCCGTGCGTGAGCTAAAACTCCCTTGAGGGAGTAGAAGAAAATTGAGAGCGCAGAGTGCAAGTGCCCGGCTACGAAAGCGGTGCTCTCTCTCGCGACTAACAAATAACAAAGGGAGAGAAAGGTGTGAGAAAAAAAAAAAACAACTCCTCGTCACTTTTTTTCTCCTCTTATAAATAGCAACAGATCGTGAATGCGAGTACGAGCAGCGTCTGTGCTGAGCTGACGTGTAAACAAATATAAAGGAAAGAAAAAGAAAAACGGGAATTTTCAAGCACTGACGCCGCGGACGATAAAGATCAAAAAAAAAAGAACGAGGTTGAAACAATACGAACGCCATCCAGTAAAACAAACAAACAGAACAAAAAACTAGAGCGTGGGACACGCAGCGCAAACGAAAAGAGCAAGACAAATCACAACAACCACAACAAAAGAAATGAGCCGTTAAAAAAAAAGGCAGATGCGACAGGAGAAGTCTTTCATCTGTTTCAGCAGGCAAAAAAAAAGGAAAAAACAAAAAAACAAAAGCACATTCGGTGGAAAGCAAGACAAACGTGAATGCTGGGAAAGAACAACAACAAGTTCTTTGTACTGGTGAGGCAGAAGAACGGTACCATCAGTCTCTTTTCGAGCAAAAAATAAAGAGAGAAGCTAAGTAATGAGCAGCATTTCGAGACTCTCAACTCAACAAACGTTTGCTAGACTGCAAACAACACCGTTTTTTTTTTTTTTGCCTCGTAACGGAAGGCACGAGGTGTTTTGTTTCCCTCCTAGCGTTGGTGGTGCTCTTCAAGTATGGAGACACACACACACACACACACACAAATAGAAGAAAAAGGAAGGTGGTCTTGTGAGGCGGAGAGATTAGCCTTCGCCACGCTCTTTGTCACTCTTTGCGTAGGACCGAAAGGTTTAACAAAAGAAAGAGACAATAATAATAGAGGTAGCAACAAAAACAACAACACAGCTTCCGATTACTGTACAAAAGAAGGAGAGAGGGGAAGAAAGCGGTCACTTTATGAGTGATGCTGAAGGGTGGGGTGGGAGATGAAAAATAAGAAGAAAAGAGAAGAAGCTGGGCGGTGAAAACACAACGAATATACACGGCGTTGATATACAGCAAATAGCTACGGTTTAAGGGAAAAGAAGGTGTTCGTGTGCACACAAACCCGCCCCTCCCGCTATCTGCGAAGGAGGAAAAAAAAAAGATAAAAGTATGTGAAAATAGAAAGCGTTTTTTTTTTCCTTTTACCAGCGATAAAACAAGACAAAACAAACAAGGATTCTCAGACAAACAAAGGAGGAAAAAGAAAAAAAAAGGGGAGCAGAGTAATGAGAAGAAAAAGTGTGGGAAGAAAGCGCTGTTGAGTGGTTAAAACAACAACAGCAAAAAAAAAGACAAGACAAGAAAACACAAGGCAAAATAAAGGGAGGAAAAGGCTCCGTGTAAAACGCTAAAG